>JAMFLL010000139.1:0-60933 GCA_027475725.1 Pythium rhizo-oryzae | reverse complement strand
GCGACCGGCAGCAGCGACCGCACGGTCAAGGTCTTCGACATCGACAAGGGCTTTTGCACGCACAACTTCCGCAAGCACAGCGGCATCGTCACGGTCGTCCAGTTCCACCCGGACCCGAAGAAGCTCCTGCTCGTGTCCTGCAGCGACGACGCCACGGTGCGCGTCTGGGACCTGTACGCGCAGCAGGAGGTCGCGTGCATCTCGGACCACATGAGCCCGGCGACGTGCGTCGCGTTCTCGGCCGACGGCTACACGCTGCTCACGGCCGGGCGCGACCGCGTGGTCAACTTCTGGGACCTGCGCGACCAGAAGCTGCGCCAGACCGTCGTGGTCCACGAGGCGCTCGAGGGCATCCAGGTCGTGCCCGAGTCGTTTGCGTGCGTGGCCGCGCGCGTGGCCAAGAAGGACAAGGACGCCAAGGCGATTTACTTTGTCACGGCCGGCGAGAGCGGCGCGCTCAAGCTCTGGTGCCTCAGCGGCGCCGGCGCGTGCGCGACGCTCGCGACGCACGCCGCCGAGAACGACTCGCTCAAGTTCACGGCGCTGCTGGTGAGCGAGAAGCGCAAGCAGCTGCTGGCCGTGACCGCGGACCAGAACTTCCTCGTGTTCAACGACAAGCTCGAGCGCACGACGCAGATTATCGGCTACAACGACGACATCCTCAACCTCAAGTACGTGCCCACGGCGAGCGGCGCGCCGTCCAAGCAGATCGCGGTCGCGACCAACTCGGACCAGATCCGGCTGCTCAACCGCGACACCATGTCGTGCGAGCTGCTCTCGGGCCACACGGACATCGTCATGGCGCTCGCGGTCTCGCCGGACGGCAAGTGGCTCGTGAGCGCGTCCAAGGACCGCACGGCGCGCGTCTGGGACATCGAGTCGCGCACGTGCGTCGCAACGTGCCCGGGCCACACGGAGGCGCTGGGCGCGATCGCGATCTCGCAGAAGGTGGCCCACTTCTCCATGGGGCTCGCCTACTTCGTCACCGGAAGCGCCGACAAGACGCTCAAGATGTGGAGCCTCAAGCCGCTCGCGCCGGCGTACAACACGCAGTCCAAGAAGGCGTTCGAGGTCAAGTCGATCGCGACGCTGAGCGCGGTCAAGGCCCACGACAAGGACGTGAACGCGCTCGCCGTGTCGCCGAACGACCGGCTCGTGGCCAGTGCCTCGCAGGACAAGCTCATCAAGATCTGGTCCACGAACGACAGCAAGTCGCTCTCGCTCGTGGGCACGTGCCGCGGCCACAAGCGCGGCGTCTGGGCCGTCGAGTTCTCGCCCGTGGACCAGTGTATCGCCTCGGCGGGTGGCGACAAGACCGTCAAGGTGTGGTCGGCCAAGGACTTTACGTGCCTCAAGACGTTCGAGGGCCACACGGCGAGCGTGCTCAACGTCCAGTTCGTGTGCGCCGGCATGCAGCTGCTCTCGGCGGGCGCCGACGGGCTGCTCAAGCTCTGGACCATCAAGAGCAACGAGTGCGAGGCCACGCTGGACAACCACATGGACAAGATCTGGGCGCTTGCGGTCGCCAAGGACAGCTCCGAGATGGTCAGCGGCGGCGCCGACTCGACCATCAACCTCTGGCGCGACTTCACCGAGGAGGAGGAGCAGGCTGCGCAGGACGAGCGCGAGAGCAAGCTGCTCAAGGAGCAGGAGCTGTTCAACTGCCTGCGCAACGACAAGCTGCTGGACGCCGTCCAGATCGCGTTCGAGCTGGGCCACCCGAACCGCTTGCTGCAGATCCTGAACGACCTGCTCAACGGCCCGCGCAGCCAGGACTTTCCCACGATCCCCGGTGCAGGCGCCGGCGTCAAGCCGGACTTCGAGACGTTCACGCCCGAGCAGATCTTCGCCAAGGTCGTCACGAGCCTCTCGACCGAGCAGCTCCAGACGCTCTTCGACTGGGTCAAGGAGTGGAACACGAACGCGCGCCACACGGGCGTCACGCAGGTGCTCATCTCGACCGTGCTTCGTGAGATCCCGCCGCAGAAACTCAAGAAGATCGAGAACTTTGGCCGCACACTCGAGGCGCTGATCGCCTACAGCGAGCGCCACTTCCAGCGCGTCGACCGCATGCTCCAGAAGAGCTACCTCGTCGATTTCAGCGTCGTCTCGATGAAGAACCTGCTCCCGCAGGACGCCACGTTCGAGGCGGCGGAGGAGGACGAGGCGTCCGACTCGGACTCGGACTCGGAGAGCGAGTCGCGGACCAAGCGCAAGGCCGGCCGCAGCGCCGCGCGCCCGGGCCTCGCCAAGAAACTGCGTGCGTAAATAGAGTTAATACCCATCCATCCATCCATCCATCCATTGATACACCATTACCGCCCCGCGGGTGTTTTCTTCCTGCCCTTGAGCTGCTTGCCGCCGCTGTCGCTGACAGGATCTTCGTTCTCCACCGTCGACTCGGCGCGGTAGATCTTCATGACCGAGAGGAAGAGCTCCTCCAGCCCGGCACCTCGGCAAAGCGCCGCGGCCTCGGACATGGCCGTCTCGGGAAACTCGCAGAACGCGCGGGGCAGCCGCCGGCGCGCGTCCACCGAGTCGGCGTCGCCGTCCAGGCGCTCGGTCTGCTCGCCGCGCACGACCATTTGCTTCCAGCGCAGGTGCTGCAGGCGTCGCACGTACTCCTGCACGTCGCGCTCGTCGCCCTCGACGACCACGACGCCCGGCCAGCCGATCTTGCTGAAGCCGCCGAGCCCGAGCTCGAGCGCGAACTCCTGGACCACGCGCCGCTTGGTCGACGCGATGATGTGGTGAAAGTAGATCGCGCGGCGGCCCAGGTACCGCTCTGTTTCATCTGATACTTTGGTGGATGCTTGTTCGGCTGCTGCGTCCGCTTCGGCTTGTTGAGCGTCGTGGTGTGTCCGCAAGAGATCGGCCATGGTCTGGTACAGCTGCAGCACGACAAGCTCGCCGTCCAGGGCCGCCGCGACGTGGGAAAGTTCCGCTTGAAGTTTCTCCATGCACGCGCGCGGCAGCCACGCGCACCGCACGACAAAGTCCACGTGCGCGCCCAGCGGGTACGCACGCGGATACGTGATCTCGAGCTCGGGCACGTCGCCGCCCGCCGAAGGTTGATGTAGGAAGCGAATCGTGTACGCGAACCGTTCGGCCGGCGGCGGAGCTGTGGCAGGCGCCGCGAGGTGGCTTTCGTGCTGGTCCCGGAGCGCGGCGTCGAACGAGAGCTCGCGCGCGTCTGGGAACATGCTCTCGACGCACGCGAACTCGTCCATCTGCAGCTGCAGCGCGTCCAGCGGCGGCGGCGGCGGCGGCGGCGTGGCCATGGTCGCTTGATGCAGAGTTCCGTCGAAAGTCTCCGATCCGCACGCAGTGTTGTAGGGGACAGCGATTCCCGTGTGACGTGTGAGCACCGCCTGACAACCATGAGGACGCTTTCGACGTCGAAGCCGTGGGGGTATATTTACAGTTGAAACAGTTGCGCGAAGCTCACGGCGTGACGGAGAAGAGCTTGGTGATCTCCTCGAACGAGCGACCGCGCGTCTCGGGCACCTTGGCGTAGATGAACGCGATGGACGCCGCCGTGAACGAGCCGTAAAGGAGGAAGCTCGCCGACATGCCTGGGGGGGGGGCAAGGTTCAAATAACGTCAGTGAACGTGACTTCCTCATGTTCGATCCAGATTAAGAGAAGAAACGTACCACAGAGCTCGAAGATCGTGAGCAGCGTCTGGTTCACGAGGGAGCTTCCGAGCCAGTACACGGCGAACGTGAGCCCCATGCTGACGGACCGCAGGTCGTCGGGCAGCACCTCCGAGCCGATCACGAACATCAGCGGCGCCCAGCTCAGGTTCCACGCGTAGATGAACAGGTACAGCGTCCAGATGCCCAGCGTCTCGCTGGACGGCAAGCCGTCGGCGACACCAGCGGGTGGAGCGAGTGTGGCGGCACCAGCGTCCTGGGCCGCGTCAAGCCCCCAGAAGCACCACGCGAAAAGCAAGTCGGCCAGCAGCATGACGGCCGAGCCGACGAGCAGAAGGGAGCGGCGGCCCACGCGGTCGATGACAGCGATCGCCGTGCACACGCCCGCGAGCTTGGCGACCGCGACGCCAAGTTCCTTGGAGATGCCGCTGAATGACGCCGAGCCCGTGTGCCCGCCAACGGCACCCGCGCCAAGCGAGTCGATGATGTAGCTCGAGTAGTACAGCATGGCGTTTGCGCCTGTGGCGGTGTGGGCAACAGCGACCATGAGGCTGAGCACCACGCGCCTCCGCGCAACCTCGTCGGTCGCGATGAGCCGCAGCGCGTCCCACAGGCTCGTGGAGATGCCCTTGGCCGCGAGCTGCGCCTTGATCTGCGCATCCGTATCGTCGGCGTGGCGCTCCGGGAACAACCGCTGCAGTACCGCGCGGGCTTCGTGCGTTCGGTCCTTCTGCTACGTGGGAACAAGCGAAGCGGTGGGGTGAGCCTCTCTGTGGGCGGTGAACGAGAAGGTGACAGTCAAAACATGGACCTACCGAGATGAGCCAACGCGGGGACTCGGGGACAAAGGGCATGCCGGCCTACTCGTCAAACAGCATGCGTTAGTGGATGTATAAACAGCACTGAAGCAGGAGCCTTACGTACCAGTTGGACGAGCGGCGGGAGGAGCGTGACGCTGAGCATCTTTCGCCAGCCGTCGACGCTCGCTTTGAGTGACGCGCTCACGGCGACCGAGACGAGGCAGCCGACGCAGACCATGACTTCGTTGATGGTCACGAGCGCGCCGCGGTGCTCGGGCGCCGCGATCTCGGCGACGTACGTGGACACGCACGGCCCGCTGCTGCCGACGGCGAGACCGGCGAGGAAGCGGCCGAGCAGCATCACGTAAATGGACTGCGCGAACGTCATGCACAGCGAGCCGGCGAGGAAGAACGCGCTAGTCACGATGATCGCGCGCTTGCGGCCCACGCGGTCGGCCAGCACGCCGCCAGCCAGCGAGCCGAACACGGCGCCGACCATGAGAATGCTCACGACGGCCTCGGCGCTCTCGGTCGTGAGCTCAAACGCCTCGTGGATGAGCGGCAGCGCGACCACCATGACACACAGATCGTACCCGAAGAGAAAGCCAGAGATCGCGCTCAGCGCGACCAGCGCGACCTGTGCGCAAGGCACCACTGTATGTGATGACGATGCTGCTGCTGAGTGATCGGCGGGATTCAGATTCGCAAGATCGATGTCGGAACGAGAGGTTGTTGCGCCTTCGTCGTCTGGGTCCTCGAGATCCACGGAGCGCCGCCGCCGCTTGGACGTGGACGCCGAAAAAAAACTCTCGGAGATGACAGTGCCATCTTCGTCCGGCTCAACGGCGTCGCTTGCCGGCAGCGCCGTGTCGCGCAGCGAAACCCGCGGCGTCTCGAGCTCGAGCTGCTCGTACTGGGGCAGTGCTTTCGCCGACTTGGCGAGCAAAGCGCCACTGGCTGCCCGCGCGTCTCGCGCCATGCGTTCCGCTGTGTGTGTGTATCTGTGTGTTGGTGTAGCGCGCGATCGGCCGGCCGTGAGATTCCCGCGGACGAAGCGCAGCGAAGGCGAGGAGGAAGATGCGGCAACTGGCGATCGGCAACCGCAGTCCGTCCCGGCGATGACGCCGCCCGCTCCTTTGCGTCGGACGAAACAACACGTTGCTACTGCCACCAAATGCTACAAACATGATCGATATTCCACCAATCAAACGTCATCAAGGTGTATTTACATCCAATAGAAATGGATTATCACTGTTTGGTGACGTAGAAAGTGTCAATGGCGTTTGTTAGCCACACCGCCAGAATGTGTTTGACATGGCTTCGCTTGGATACTATCAGTTGTCGCGTCCGACTCGATGGGCTTCAGCGGCGATGCAGCGGGCGCCAGAGCTTGAACGACGGAGCGGTGCGCGGTTTGTTCTCTACCGCGCTCGGCGTCTCGTTGCTGGTGGTTTCATTAGTTGAACTAGTGCGGCGCTTGGCGCGCTTGCGTTTGCTGGCCTTCGCTGTGGACTTGACGGGCGCTGGGGTATGTTGTTCCGCTACGGTCGCATCCTGTCCGCTTCCGTCTTCTTGGGCTGAGTCCTCATCTCGCTCATCGCGTTCCTCTTCCTCTTCCTCCTCCTCATCGTCATTGTCACCCAAGCGCTCCTTCTCACGCTGGGCCACGGCGGTCGGCACGAACGGGAACTACAGATACCAATCGTTTCCATCCGTGTCAGTGCACGAATGGTTTTCAGGGCTTTCCAACAAAACATCAACCAGCGTACCTTGCTGCGGTTGACGACAAACACGTAGGTAGTGCACAATTCGGCCTCGAACGCCTTTGCCTGCGGGTCCGTCGTGCGGTGGTTGTAGCCCGGGAAGTTGCGAAGGTTAAACTTGCGTCGCGCCTTCAGCACAAAGCCCGCGGCTTTCGCCTGGTCCTCGACTAGCCAGTTGGAGTACGGCGGGCGGTTCTTGAGCGTGATGTGCACCTCGCCGGCCTTGACGAGCTTGTCGCGCGCGCTCTCGAAGAACTCGAGTAGCAGCGCACGGTTGATGTGGACGCGCTGCTGACCGGTGTGCGGGAAGTTGAAGATGATGTATTTGAAGAACGGTGGGGCCTTGATGCCGGCCTCCTGAGCGCGCCGTGTCACGGTGTGGAGCTTCGTGGCGTCCACGCTGTGGAGCACGTGCGCGCCCGCCGCGCGCACGGCGGCGATGCAGTCGGCCGCGTTCGAGTACTTGGCGCGGACCTTGGACTCGGAGTCGTACGAGGTCGCCACGAGGTTCTTACCGCCATTGCGGTGCGCAACGAGCCCCTTGGCGAACGTAAAGTCTATCGGCACGAAATGCGAGTGTGTCATTGACGCGCGAGTCCTGGAGCTACATCGTCACGTGTAAAGCACGTACCGCCGTCGCCCAGTACGAGGATCTCGTCCGCGAGTGAGTACAGTTTCTCGACGGCATCACCGGCACCGGAGCCGCCACCTGTGCGGCCGCTCGGTCTGCTTTTCTTCGCCGCGTTCCCGCCGCGGAGAGCGGCGCCACCGGGTGCCTTGCGCTTGCCCATGTTGTTTTTGTAGCTTTTCGTGGTCGTGCGGATCAGTTGGCTGATGGCGGTCATTTCATAATATCCTAACTTAGTGTATACCAACGTGCAATGTTGAATCAGTGTGTATACAGATGATGCTATATAAGTAGATTGCATCAAAGGGTGGAACAAGCCAACTCGAACATGCTGGTCAAGCAAGCCATCATTCGCGTCTACGTTCTCATCGTTATATTCCCACTCTGTCTGGTCGCTGACGCATGTGTGAGTACGCGTTGGTAGCTATTGTTCTAGGTGAACCACACGCTCTTCACGTCGTCCTGGCCAAACATCTTCTTGCAGGTCGGGCACTTGCGATTCCGAGAACGGAGGTTGCTGTCGACGCACTCTTTGCAGAACAAGTGAGAGCACTTGGAGATGATCACGTCCTTGTGGCGGTCCTGGCACACCGAGCACTTAAGCTGTTTCCGCAGGTCCTGCAGTTCAAACCGCTCGAGCTCGCTGAGTCCACTGCCAGAGCCACCCGCACTGTTGCCGCTTGTCGCTGAAGCGCGAAGCGCAGCGATTTGCTTCTCGTAATCGCTTTCCTTCTTGCGGTAGGCCTCGCATTTCTCGCAGGATCGAGATTTGTCCTGCAGGACCTGGCGCTGCTTGTGATTCGACTCGGCCTTGTACATTTGCATCGCGACATCAGCTTCTCGGTCAGCCTTCACCTTTTCGGTTGCGAGGGCTTCTCGTTCAGTCTGAACTGTCTCCAAGGTGCGCTTGAGCTCAGCGAGTTCGAGTTCGTTAGCCTTTTGCACTTCCTGTCGTTCAAACAACTGTTAGCGCAACTGCGTTTGACTATCTCTGTAACGAGCCCACGAACCTTTGCCGCTTCCAACGCCGCCTTCTGCTGTGTGTGGACGTATTTGAGAGAGCTGACTTGTAACCGGACGGTCGCCAGTTCTTCAGTCGCGTGAGATCTACCGGATGACTCCTTTGCAAGCTCTGACTGCATCTTCTTCGCTGATTGCCTCTTTTCTTCTAGTTGCTTGAGTACTTTCTTCTTCGAGTGACGACTCGACTCGACTTCCTTACTAAGGACTTGGATTTCGGCAACAAGCGCATCGTTTTCTTCTTTGAACGCGTCGTGGTTGGCGCTAGCTGTTTCCAACTCGGCGAGAGCCTTGTCTGCATCAATTTTAGTTGTCGAGTATTCTGCTCGTAGTTCTTCAATCGTTTTGAGCGCCTCAGTTTCACGCTGTAGTGCTTCTGCAAGCTTAGTGTCGCCAGATTTTCTGTGAGTGAGCACTCGGTAAGCGTTAGCTCATCAACGGAAAGACAGCACGTGTCTTGTCAGAACGTACTCAAGCGACGTTGTTAGCTGTGCTACGCGATGTTTGAGCTCATCGCGCTCGGTTCTGATGAGGTTGAGGCTACCACGAAGCTCCACCAGTTGCTTGATTTCAGCAACCTTCTCGCCTCGCTCGGTTCGGACTTTCTCACGTTGAAGCTGCTGCTTCAGCCGCTCCACCTCCCGGATCGACGCCTCGTGCTGGGACTTCATGTCCGATAACTTTACATCGGCACAGGCACTCGTTAGCAACATTATCAGCGACGAAAAATCCCAACCCTTCGCGTACCTGGTCTCGGTAAGCTGAGAACGAGGCTAGCTTTTCTCTCAGAGCCGTATTCTTGAAGTTGAGCTCGTTGAACTTAGCCTTGATCTTGACCGCGTCTTCTTGAAACTTGTCGAGTTGACTTTTCCACTTATCCTCCACTTGGCGTTGGTGGTCAGCATCCGCGAGCCGAGAGGCCGCGAGTTCGTCGGACAGATGCGATTTCTCCGCTTGCAGTCTCGCCACTGTGGCTTCAAATTCCTGTTTGAGGCGCGCCTCCTCTTGTTTGCACTGAATTACATACAAACACCGTGATCACTACCGCGGTGATTTTGTGTACCCGATCGATCAAATCCATGTTTCCAACGTACCGCAGTCTCGACCGCTCTCAGTCGGTTCAATTCAGCCCTGGTCGTCTCTGCTAGTTGCCTTTCCTCTTTCAGTTTTTGCAGCAGGATAGCCTTATCCGCATTCAACTGGCGGACAACCTCACGATCAACGGACGGCTTGACTTCAGGATCCACGAGGGTCACTCGCTTTTCCCCAGAGCGCGGCTGCGGCCCCTTTGCGTCTCCGTCCTCTTTGCTTTGACTTGCTCCCGGCGCACCATTCTCTTGTTTCACCCCGTTCGCAGCTTCGGTCGTCGCGGCATTTCCATTCTTCTCGACGAAATCCTTCAGTCGGTCATACGCCCGACAGGCGCGATGCCGCTCAACTTCTTTTGCTTCTAAATCCGCCTGCATGTCCGCAAGTCTGTGCTTCATCTATAACAACAGCGCAAAAAAAAAGGATGAGCAGAGCTGTACATGCCAGTCGATGGACAGATCTTCGCTATCACCGTACCGCCTCCAGTTCGTCCTTCAGTTCCAGCACTTGCGCTGTCGCCTCGCGCTTATTTTCGACCAGCTCCTTGAACTCGAGCTGCTTCGAGCTGCCAGTACTCACGACTGCAAACACCTTTTGCAGCGCTTCCAGTACTCGCTTCTGTTCGAGCTCCAGCGCCGCCTGCACTGCCTGTTCCCGCTCGTTCAGGATCTCGGACGCTACCTCTGGTTCCTCCTCGTCATCGTTCTCATCTTTATCCGGCACGTCCTTGGACTCGTGTTCTTGGTCGCCTCGGCTGATGGCCAAGAACCACTCGGGCAGCACCAGCGTGACCGCGTCGCTGGGCAGCCGCAGCACGCCGAGCGACTCGGTCTTGGCGACCACCTCGCGCCACGCGGCCGCCTGTTCCGACTCCACGTCCAGCGCGCGCGCCGCGGTGCCCACGTCGTCCACGAGCTGCACCCACTGGCGCTGGACGCATCCGAATGCGCGCTGCGCCACCGCTTTCTGCCGGTAGAGCGACTCGCACTTGCGCGAAAGGAACGCCAGCCGGCGGTTCTTCTCCAGCAGATCCAGCGCCAGCTCCTTGTTCTTGTGGCGCACCGCCTCCAGCGAGTTCGGATTTGCCTACGACACCACATACACACACACACCACAACACGCGTCACCACTCGACCCTTTGTGGATTCCATGCAGCCCTAAGGATCGCTTACCTCGGGCGGCTCGTCATCCTCGAGCTTGAGCTTCTTCACGGGCGAGTGGCCGTCGGCGCCGCCGCCGTTGAGCTCGCGCCGTTTGCGCGCGCTGCCGACCTCCGCCATGGGGGGGCAACAGTAGAACCCCTTCCCCTTCTCGACGCGGCCCGCCTCTCGCTGGCGCGCTTGGTGCTCGTAGGGACGCGTGAAGGGGGTCGGGAAGCCGTTCCGGTTTCCTCCCTTCTCTCCAGGTCACAGCATGCACTTTGGAAACCTACACCAAGAAACATGGAGGTTTTTGAGCCAAAGCCCCATTTTTTACAGAAAAGGTAAAAATCCAAAATCAAAGAGTGTAATTACGATTGAGAGAGATGGTGTGGCCCACCGAATGTAGCCATTTGGTGGCGAAGAGGTCTAGATGCCGAACACGGCCTTGACGCTCTCGACGCTCATGGCGAGCGCGCTGACGATGATGACCGCGGCCATGGAGAAGATGATGAGCGACGGACAGTTGAAGCGCTGGATCGCGCGCTCGAGGCACACGTGGCCGAACAGCGTCGCGACGAAGCCCACGGGCAGCAGCACCTTGGCGAACGTGAAGCTCAACGAGCCCAGCATCACGTAGTTGAACGACGCCACTGCGGTGACAGATATCCACATCAGTCAGCGTGAAATCCCCAATACAACTCAGAGGAGAAATGTTCACGTACTGGAGCTGGAGAAGAGCACGGTGGTCGCGGTCATGGCGGCGGCCGCGGACGGCTCGACGCCGAGCTCGAGCATGAGCGGCGCGTTGATCATACCGCCGCCGATGCCGAACATGCCCGACACGGTGCCGGCGCCCATCACGATCAGCGGGAAGTACTGCACCGACTTCGGGTTCCACTGGATCTCGCCCGGCGTGAGCACGTAGCGCGGGTTCTGTTGGCGGTAGAATGTCGCGACGATGTTCTTGTAGGCGTAGTGCGAGTACACGATGAGGAAGATCGACGGCATAAACGACACAAGACCCGAGAGGAAGCCACCGGGCGCGAGGCCGATGATGCTTGGGATCTGAGGAGACCCAGCAATGAGGTTGAGGGCCACAACACCCGCGAAGAGCAGGAACAGCGAGCCCACTTTCCGCCACGGGAGCACGGCCTCGTAGCGCTGCTTCTGTTGACGCCAACAGCGTTAGGAACGTCACACATGACGTCGCCCGAGTCAACGGTACGTACCGAGTGCGTGTTGGTGTTGAACGTGGCGCCGATCAGAGGGGACCGCTCCTGGTCGCCCCAGCAGCCCCAGTGCTCACGCTGCCTCGCCTGGATCGCCTTCTTCAGCGTGCGCTTGCCCATGACCACGAGCAGCACGACAAGCAGAATGCAGAGCAGCCACGACGGGAACACGGCGTTCAGGAAGGTACCAAAGCCAGCGCCCACTGCGACACAAAGAGTCGAACGGTCAGCGACTTGTAATATGAGGTATAGCGTTCGATAATGTGCTACGTACTCAGCAGCACCGGCTGCATGACCAGCACAAAGTCCCAGTCAATGAGCGGCGCTGTGGAATTGGAACGCGACTTGCGGATGTTGAGTAGAAAGTTGGCGACCGCTACGCAAACAAAAATGTTAGGCCAATGAACACTGAGCCGAGTCCGCGCGAGTGCGATGTATGTGCGTACAGCCGCCGACGATCGTGATGCTGGACAGCGGAATCGCGATCTGCCATACACAGGCTGTCAGCGCATAGACAAGGGGAAGGGAGCACGAGGAGCAGATGATTACCTTGGGATCAAGTCCCATGATCAGGATGTAGATCGGGTCCAGAACGCCGCCGCCGCCGGTGCCGCCCCCCGCCGCGACGAACACAACCAGCCCGGCCAGCGCGATCGCCACGATCTCGTGCTTCGCGTACGGCAGCGCCGCCTGCGCCGCCGCGTCCTGCGCTGGCCGCGCCACGTCACCCAGCGGTGACGGTGAAGAGTCCGTGGCAGTGGCAGTGGAATCGCCGCGAAGGTTCGCGGTGGCATCGTCGGTGGCCGCAACGACGACGGCGGCGACCAGCGCGGCCGCAATTACCAGCAGCAGCGCCGCGCGCCGCGAGAAAGGCGCCCGTCTCACGAGCCCCATGTTGGCCTGAGAGTTGTGCGAGTGCGACTAGTTGACACGCGGGGAGCGTGCCGGTTCTCACGCGGGATGATGGCGACTGGCCTGTTCGAGCCTCGTGTGGAGTTGAATCTCTGTGCCGGGTGAGGGAAACGGAACCGCGTCTTTTTGGATCGTTGTCTGATTTCGGCGTGATTACCAGCCAATGGATGAGCTTCAACGTGCATTATTGGCCAATGATAAGAGTGGATTAGTCCACATCAACCGTCGCGACGCCTGTGGCGGCGTGGATTGGACGGAGTGGCCAGGAAGCCGGCTTCCATCGCTCGCTACCTAGAAGATGAGCGCGCGGACGCTCTCGACCGACATGCCGACGGTGCTGACGATGAGGATGGCGGCCATGGAGAAGATGATGAGCGATGGGCAGTTGTAGCGCTGCACGGCGCGGAAGAGCACGGTGTTGCCCAGCAGCGTCATGACGAAGCCCACGGGCAGCAGCACGCGCGCGAGCGCGGCGTCCACGGCGCCCTGCACCACGAACTGCGTCGACACGACTGCCCATACCCACAAAACGGTTTGGTTAGTACAGTACAGGTGACCTAAAGCGTCCTATGAGCCCACGTACGCAGGCTCGAGACGAGCACGATGGTCGCGGTGTTGGCGGACGACGCAGTCGGGTCCACGCCGAGCTCGAGCAGCAGTGGACCGGCGACAATACCGCCGCCGAGCCCGAACATGCCGGCGATCGCGCCCGCGAGCATGGACACGAGCGGGAACGTCTGCAGCAGCCGCGGCGTCCACTGGTCTCAGACAAGGAAAGGGTGCGTGAGTGAGTGTAGTGCCTGGCGACTCGTGGTGAGAAGTGAGACCTGAGGCCTACCTTGACTTCCTCGTCGGTCGTGACGTGGCCGGGCGTCTGCTGGCGGTGGTACGCCGCGACGATGTTCTTGTACGCAAAGTGCGTGAACGCGAGCAAGAAGATCGTCGGCAGCACCGACGCGACGGTGTGGGCCCACGAGCCGGCGCGCAGTCCGATGATGCTGGGCGTCGCGGCCGAGCCGGCAATCAGGTTGAGCAGGACGACCGTGAGGAGAAGACCGAAGAGCGTCGCAAGCTTGCGCCACGGGACGACCACGTGCGACTGCTCCGCCACCGTCGCGGATGGGGCCTTGCTCAGCAGCGACGCCGCGTCACGCTGCACGCCACCGCCATTACCACCGCGACCGAGGAAGGTCCAGGTCTCTTTCTTGCTCACGCGGATCGCCTTCTGCAGCGTTCGGTAGCTCGTGACCACCAGAAGTCCGACCAGCAGCACGCACAGGAGCCACGACGGCGCGATGCGGTTCACGAACGTGCCCACGGTGGCACCGACTGTAGGAGAAACACACATGTTAGCACGCAACTCCGCAGGGAATGACCAGATTACCAGGTTGTTTCCGTACGCAAGAGGTTGGGCTGCATGACGAGGATCAGATCATAGTCGATCACGGGCTGCGACGAGTTGCGCCGCGTCTTGCGCACGTTCAAGATGAAGTTGGCCACGGCTGGCATGCATCATCAACGCTGACGTTAGCATTTGGAGTCTTTGGTCCGTCAAGAGATCTCAACCGGGAAGTTCGCTCACCGCCACCAGCGATCGTGATGCTGGACAACGGGATCGCGCGCTTCGGGTCGAGGCCGAGGATCAGAATGTAGATCGGATCGAGCACACCGCCGCCGCCGATGCCGCCGCCGGCCGCGACAAAGATCACGGCGGCCGCGAGTGCCACGGCCAAGATCTCGTGGTGCGCACCGCTGGGCGACGTCACTGTCGCGGCGGCTGTTGCCACGGGGGTTTCCTCCGCAGCAGCGCGGAGTGCGCCATTGGCCTGCACGGCCACGACGGCAACAGCGAAGAGCGCCAGGGCGCCGCTTGCAGCGATCGACGTGAGGCGCGGCATGTTGATCGGGAACGATGCGAAGGCGTAAATGCCGCCTTTTGCCTTTTGCCGCCTCTGGGGTCTTCCTTTCGGCGAACAGCGTGTTGCTCGCCAGGTGAGGCCAGTGGCGGCGGTTCCGCGTGAGCGGCGAATGATATCGCCAATCGAATGGCTCCATTCCACCACGTCGCAGATGATCCGAATAAGTACGAATGGGATCCACAAACTTTGGAGCTTTTCACACTAAGTACGATATCCGACATTGATGTTCATTTTCGACGGGGTCTCAAAGATGCTCGCGAGTGTGCCGTACGCGGCGCCGCGGTGGGCAGCGTCAGCGCTGCGAGCCGCCCCAGCGCAAAAGCTCCGCTTGGGACACTTCCCGACGCCCATCTTCCCGTTCGAACCGCCGGGCCTACCCGACGGCGTCAAGCTCTTCATCAAGCGCGATGTACGTGCTCTCGTAATGCAGTTCGTGCTTCAAATGATTCTCACCGCGCGTGGTTGTGTTCGCTGCTGTTCTTCCGACTCTGTAGGACTTCAGCGGCTTTGAGACGTCGGGCAACAAGATGCGCAAGCTCGAGTTCATCTTCCAGGACGTGCTGGCGCAGAAGGCGGACTGCATCGTGACCTGCGGCGGGATCCAGAGCAACCACTGCCGCGCGACGGCAGTCGTCGCACGCATGCTCGGGCTGGACGCGTATTTGCTGCTGCGCACGAACAAGCCCGACGAGGACCCAGGTCTCGTGGGGAACGTCCTCTTTGACCGGCTCATTGACGCCAAGATCATCCAAATGTCCCGCCAGGAGTATGGCCGCTACGGTAGCCAGGCTATGATTGAGGTTCGGCACTCTCGCATGGATGTGACACACGGCCGGTTTGTAATCTTTTGTGCGTCCTTGTTGCTAGAAAACGTGTGAGCGCCTCCGCGCGCAGAACCGCCGGCCTTACGCGATCCCCGTGGGTGGCAGCAACGGGTTGGGCACCTGGGGCTACCTCCAGGCCATCGACGAGATCCATGCGCAGCTTCGCGATGCGCAACTCGAGGTCACGGATCTCGCGTTCGCGTGCGGCTCTGGCGGCACTGCTGCAGGATTGGGCGTCGGTGCATACCTCCACGCGACCCACGAGTCAACGAGAGATGCCACGACGTCGCTGCGGTTCAAACATGCTCAAGGAGACGCAGCGGCGCCCACGTGCCCCGTGCACGCGTATATTGTGTGTGACAATGATGAGTACTTCTACAACTATATCGACACCAAGATCCTGCCCGAGATGGGCGCGGCGCCAACGCTTTCGTCGCGCGCGTTTCTGCAGATCACAAATGCTCAGGGCACGGGGTACGCGCGCAGCACGGCCGCTGAGCTCGCGTTCATCACCAGTGTCGCCCGCAAGACCGGCGTCGTGATGGATCCGGTGTACTCTGGCAAAGCGCTCTACCACCTCATCCGCGAGCTCAACGAGACGCCCGAGGTACGGCTTGATGTAGCGTGTTTGGTAGGGTTCCGAAACTGAGGCACGTGGTACTTGCCTGTGTGTAGAAATTCGTCGGCCGGTCGATTCTCTTCGTCCACACGGGCGGTCAGTTCGGTCTGTATGACAAAGCCGACCAGCTCCAGAACGTCTGTGACGAGAACCCCGTGGAGCGCTTCGTGATGGACGACTAGTATACCAAGCGTGATGCTTCCGTTTCAGGCAAAATCAATGCTGGAGCCCGTTCAACATCCTGACCCATGTATCACATCTTGAGCAGGGCACCTTCTAGCAGGTCAAAGAACGGTCCGTTCGCATCCCCCACGAGCTCTTCGACCGTGCCGCACTGGACGATTCGCCCGTCGTCCATGACGACCACGCGATCGAAAGTGAGAATAGACTCGAGTCGGTGCGCGATGGAGATGACGGTCGCGTCGCCGAACTCGCGCTGGAGAACGCCCTGCAGCATCTCGTCCGACAAATGGTCAATCGCAGCGGTGGCTTCGTCCAGGATGACGATCTTGGACTGTTTTAGCAGCACGCGCGACAGACAGAGTAGCTGCCGCTCGCCTTGACTTAGATTCTCCGCGTTCTCGTGGAGCTCAGCCGACATCTTGCCGTCCATGCGCGACACCACATCGGCCAGACCGGTCTTTCGCAGCGCCTCCCACAACTGTCCATCGTTGTGGTCGTCGAACGGATCCAGATAACTGCGCAGCGAGCCCTGGAAGAACAGTGGACTCTGCGGGATGATCGAGAGACGAGCGCGCAGCGCGTTCGCACCGACACGGGAGATATCGATGCCGTCGATGACGATTCGCCCGGACACGAGCTCATGGATACGGAACAGTGCGAGCGTTAACGATGACTTACCAGCGCCCGTACGGCCCACGAGGCCGATCTTCTCTCCTGGCTGGATGCGAAGCGAGATGTTCTTGACCACAGGACCGCTCAGCGAGTTGTACTGGAAGGATGCGTTCTCGAACACAATCTCGCCACGCGTGGGCCACCGCGAAGGTAGAGGCAACGTGCTCCCGGTGCTCAACGTATCTTCGGATGCGAGCGCGCCGTATTCCATGACACGATTTACGATGACGAAGCTCGTGCCCAGGTCTAGTGCCGACGAGTACCAGCTGTAGAGCTGCGAGTTCATGAGGAAAATGTAGTTGAGCGCGAGCCCGAGCACGACGGGGTTCATGCGGCGCCGTAGTGGACAGAAGATGAGCACGCCGATCAGCAGCATGTCGATCGTCATGAACTGGAGCGAGCTCCAGGACTGGAACATTGCGTCCGCGTACCGCATCTTGAGCATGCGGTCCAGATGCTGTTGATGAAGGCGACGGAAGCGGTTAACCTGGGTCCAACCAAATGCCTGGATCACGCGACGCCCTTCTACAAACTCCTCGATCGAGTTGTAGCAGGGTGAGAGGCTCGCGACGCTGTGTCGTGCCATCTCCATCGCTACGCGCAGGTGGAATCGATTGCGGTACACGAGGTAGACGAGTATGGGCATCGCGAGTGCCATCTCCGGGACCAGCGCCACGAGCACGAATGATATGACCACGACACCCGCGAGCGCCGATGCGTTCTTGAAGATCACTTCCTGCAGGTGGCTGTCAATCCGGACAACATCGCCGCTGAAGCGGTTGAGGATCTCGCCGATTGGTCGCGAGTAGAAGAACGACATAGGCGCGAACAAAACACCTCGGATCATGCGCGAGAACAATATCCTCGCCGCTTCCTGGCAGCTCATCATGGTCACGACCGAACCGTAGAGCGTCATCGCCGCCGCGCTCACGATCAGCATCGCGTACACGACGACTTTGGTTTGGCGCTCTTCGTTGGTGATCTCGACGGCCATGGCTTTGCTTGTTCTCTCGAGTGCCGTGACTTGCTGACTCCACAGGCACACCCAGATATCGCTCGCCACGAAGCTGGCACGCGCCAAGACCACGGAGAGACCCAGTGGCACGAGGAACCACTTTGATCCGCAAAGCGCAATGTACTGTCCTACGGCATCATACCGCAGGACTGGGTCCGTCTCGTGTGGTGTCGTGTGGCGGTTGACTTTCTCGGCGATGGCGTGCCACTTGGACTCGACGCGAGTTGACGTGTAGTCGACAAGTTCCAGCTGTCTCGGGCCCTTGCCGTCGTTTGATGGCTCGGCGTGCGGTGCCATCGGCCCACGTTTAGCGACTCGAGAGCCCGGCATCTTCTTGTGCTGCAGCGACCGACGCGGTTTGTAGTCGAGTTGTGGGTGCGTGTGGAAGGACCGACCCAGCTCGGTCTCCGGGATGAACTGGTGGTCTTCGAGCTGGACGACCTGGTCGACAAACGGCGACGTCACGATCTCCATGTTATGGGTCACGAGCACGATCGTCTTATGGCGGAGCAGCTCGACCACGCATCGCACGAAAATGTCGCTCTGCACGATCGAGTCGACCGACGACAGCGGCGAGTCGAGCAGGTACACGTCGGCGTCCGCGTAACAAGCGCGCGCGAGGCAGATGCGCGCCTTCTGTCCACCCGAGATGTTGAGTCCTTTGGGTCCGACGACAGTCTTGTCGCCGGCGGGGAGCGAGGCCAGGTCGCGCAACAGGCAGCACGCATGGAGCACGTTGAGGTACTTGGTCTCGTCGTACGGCTGTCCAAAGAGGATGTTCTCGCGGATGCTGAGCGTCTGGAGCCACGGGTTCTGCGAGCAGTACGCGACGCGGCCCTTGACCTCGACTACGCCGCGGTTGCGGTTAAGCTGCAGCGCGTCCCCGAGCAGTGCGCGCAGGAAGGTGGACTTGCCGGCGCCAACTTTGCCGTGGAGTACAACGAGTTCGCCCTGGCGCACGAGCAGGTTGGCGTTGGTCAGGATCGGCTCCTCGAGCGTGCGTGCCACCATGGCATGAGCCACGTGGATCGCGACCTGCGGTGCCCGTGCCAGTGGCGTGGACGAAGGCGTGCAGGAGCGTTCACCGCGCGTGGCAGCTCGCGCGAGTTGCTCGCGGTGCTGCTCCAGCACATTGTCGAGCAGCTGGAGAAACGCGTACGCGCGCGCGAGGTCGGTGACGTGTGTGATGACCATGGTGAAGGTCGCATGGAGTCGGTAGACGATCGCGACGGTCGCGAACACACTCGCAGGGTCGAACTCGGTGAGCCCACGGTCGCTGAACGTGAGCCCGGCGAATGTGAAGATCATGATGATCTCGGGCAGCACGGCAAGCACAGCGCGCGAGGCCACGGCGACCGCGAGGTGCTGCGTGCTGGCGGCCACCTCGGCGTCGCGCAGCGCACGCACGCGGTCCAGTAGACGACCTTGCCACGCGTGGAGCTTGATGGTCTGGATGGTCTTGACGCACTCGCGCACGACCTGGATGCGCTGCGCACGCGTGTGTGTCCAGCGGTGGCTACTGCGCGCGTCGAGCGCCGTGAGCGCGAGCGCCACGGCCTGCGCGGCCACGGCCGAGAGCAGGCTCACCAAGAACGCGTCGCCGAGGATCCAGTAGAGCATGGCCAGGTTGGCCGTCACGTGGAGCGCGTAGACCCACGGCGCGTGGACGATCGTGAGCACGTGGTAGATCTTTCCCAGCTCGTGGAAGAGGAACGACGCGTCCGTGCTTGACGTGGCCGCGGCTGTGGTTGTGGTCGTGGTCGTCGCGGTCGCCGCCGAGCCGGCCACGCTCACGGCGCGGTCGAAGAGCAGTGTCTCGATGGCGCCGACCGCCTTGGTGGCCGCGACCAGCAGCACGCGCAGGCTGTGGCGCTTGAAGACCATGGCCAGCGTGTGGCACGTGAGGATCGCGGCCAGCAGCGCCACGGCCACGGCCACGACGTGGTCGCCGCACTGGATCTCGCCCATCGCGAGACGCACGACCGTGAAGAGCAGCACCGGGTGCGCCACGCTGAACGCCACGCCGCCCAGCGCCAGCGCGCCGCTGGCCACGAGCCGCCGCCAGTGGCACCGCACGAGCGCCACCAGCAGCGAGCGCTGGCTGCTACCGCCAGGAGGAGACTTGTACGCGCGCAGGAACTCGTCGTGCGCGTGCTGCGCGCGCGCGTGGCGCGGCAGGTCCCACACGTCGCGCGCGCGCACGCGGCGCCGCGCCGCGATCGCCACGAGCGGCGCGAACCAGAGGAAGAACACGCGCGAGAGCAGCGCCGCGCCGCGCGGATAGTCGCGCGCGCCGGTTAGACCGTCGTCGTCTCCAGGGTCCTCATCTTCGCTGTCGCTGTGCTTGTCCGCTGCGCGTGGAGACGGATAGACGCCGCCGCCGCCCAGCGCGCCGTAGGTGCTGCCCATGGTCGTCACCATGGTGACCGTTCTTCCCGCCACCACGGCAGGCGTGGAACGGATACCGGTACAATACCGGTTTCCAAAAAAACTCCCCCAAAACAGGTATTATTCTCCATAGAGAGGAGGTTGGTTTGCGAAAACACTGTTTTTCAGCCGGCAACTTGCAGTCCGCCAACTTCAAGACAGTAGTCAACAACAAAAACGGGCAATGACTTTACGGGTTTAGTGGAATATGTTGCGGTTTTAACGTGGCACGGGGTCCCAACGGTCGTGCCTTCTAATCGGGTTTTGGAGAGAGTGTACGTAACCCATCCGCTCCAACCTCAACTGCGATGACGCCGATCCACGTCACTTGGGCCGGCGTCCTCGGCTCAGTTCCCATTCTTCCCCCTCGCTGCGTCCTCCGCTACCAGCAGAACAATGCTGCGCACGCGCACCCCGCTCCGGTTAGACGCTCCTCCCTCTGCAACGCCTGCGCGCTCGTGACTAACCGCCGTGGGGGTGCTGTGGTGGTGGTGCTCCTCACACGTCGCAGATCCCAGCCCGTACTGCAGCGCACGCTCGCGCGCGGCGTCGCGTCGGCTGCAGCGCGCGACCAGTACGACGTCGTGATCGCCGGCGGCGGCGTCATGGGCTGCTCCACGGCGTACCACCTCGCGGCCACGACCGACCTCAAGATCGCCGTGCTCGAGCGCGACCCGACGGTGCGTGCGCCAATGCGCTTACTAGAACCGAGGACCGATCAATTGACTGACACGAGCGTTGCGTTTGCAGTACAAGCGCGCGTCGGCGATGCTGTCGGCCGGCGGCATCCGCCACCAGTTCTCCGAGCGCGCCAACATCCTGCTGAGCCAGTACGGCTCCGAGTTCCTGCGGTCCGTGGGCACGCGGCTCCGCGTGGACGAGACGCAGGACGAGCCCGACATCCAGTTCGTCGAGGGCGGCTACTTGTTCCTGGCGAGTGAGAAGGGCCAATCGGTGCTCGAGGCAAACCACAAGACCCAGCTGTACGTGAGTTGACTACGTATGCACGACTAGTGCAACTATGAGGCGACTGACCTGGTTGTGTGTGGTGCAGTGACGTCAACGCGAGTGTCGAGATGCTCACGCCCGAGCAGCTCCGGAGCAAGTTCCCGTGGCTGTCCACGGACGGCGTGGTCGCCGGCACGCTCGGTATGAAGGACCAGGGCTGGTTCGACCCGTGGTCCTACCTGACTGCGCTCAAGCGTAAGGCCGTCGCGCTCGGTGTCGACGTGATCCAGGGAGAAGTCAAGGCGTTCGATCGCGACGACGCCACCAAGCGCATCCAGCGCGTGCACTTTGACCAGAAGGACGGCGACAGCGTGGTTCGCAAGAGCCTCGCGGCCGACAAAGTGGTGAACGCGGCCGGCCCGTGGTCGAGCAAGCTGCTCGAGGCCTGTGGGAGCTTCGACTATCCCGTCAAGCCACGGTACGCGCTCTGTGCGCATTCGGTCAATCCCCTTTGACACTTGCTGACCTCGTCTTGGGCTCTGTCTGTCGCTGTTACAATGAGTAGAAAGCGCTCCGTGTTCGTGTACCGCTGCCCGCACGAGGAGACCTGGAAGGGCCCGGCGGCGTCGCCCTTGGTGGTTGACCCCACGGGGGTGTACTTCCGTCGTGAAGGTTCTGGCGGCCAGTTCATCTGCGGCGTTTCGCCGGAGGAGTCGCAGGACCCGGACGGCAAGTCTGATGATGAGCTCGACTGCCCGGATCACGAGCTGTTTGAGAACTACATCTGGCCCACGATCGCCGAGCGCGTGCCCAAGTTTGAGGACATCAAGCTCGTCAACTCCTGGGCCGGCTGGTACGAGTACAACACGTTTGACCAGGTACGCCCGGATTCATTATTGACCAACGGACGGATGAACCGATCAGCTGACACCTTTTCTATTGTACGAACTAGAACGCGATCATCGGCATCCACCCGGACGTGCCCAACATGTATCTCGTCAACGGCTTCAGCGGCCACGGGCTCCAGCAGTCGCCCGGCGCCGGCCGCGCGGTGGCTGAGCTCATCTCCGAGGGCAAGTTCGTGACCGTCGACGCCTCGTGCTTCCACTTCGAGCGCGTCCGCGAGAACAAGCCGTTCCTCGAGAAGAACATTGTGTAATTTCTATTAGCATTGGCTAATGTCGATAGATGCTGAGAGACTTTGGCGCCACGCGGATCTCGCTCGCTTGGGAGGGGTTGGTGTCCATCGCTTGCTGCTTCTCGCGCACTTCGTTGATTCTGCGGTTCACGGTGCGCAGGACATGTTTGTACTCGGTGGCCTCACGTCTCCGCATCGCGGCGAGCTGTTCCGAGAGCTGGCGGCTGTTCTCGAGCTGCTGGAGCCTCCTCTTGGCCTCGACATCGCGCTGGCGCGCCTTCTGTTTGAACTCCTCAGCGTACCGCTCGTGCTTGTCGAGTAGATCGCTGAACTCGGTCTTGAGCGCCAGTAGTTCTTCCGTGCGCGTCTCCAGCTCGGCCTCGGCTTTCTTCGCCGCACTTTCGGCCATTTCCTTCTCACGCGTCGCGATCCTCTCGCGCTCCTCCAGCAGTATACAGCGGCTCTTCATCTCTTGGAGTCGCAGTTGCAACTCGCTCTTGCGCTCACCGGCATCACGCTCACGATCGCGCTCGCGGTCCAAGTGGGACCGCATGAGGTCCTTCTCGTTGCTAGACGCCGCGATCGTCTCCTGTAGCGCGGTCTTCTCGCTTTCGGCTGTGGCAACGCGTGCTTCGAGCTGCTCAACCATACTTTGCAGCTCGGCGGCGCTCTGGTCGACATCGTCTTTGCTTTGCGCCAGCGCGTCGAGCTCGAGCCGCAGCGCCTCGTTCTGTGTCTCGTGCTCGCGGATGATCTGGTCCCAGAGCTCTCGGACGCGCCGCGCGTCTGCCTCAGTGCGCTGAATGATGGCGTCACGTTCGAGCAGCGCGACCTGGATCTCCTCGCGCGCCTGCTCGAGCTCGGCCTCGAGTGTGTCTTTCTTTGCGAGCTCCTTTTTGAACTTGGTCTCGAGCTCGCGCAGCTCGGCCGCCAAACTCACGTTCTTGTCAGCCGCGACGTTGCGCCCCATGAGCGCCATCTGGTGGAGCGCCTTCTCGTCGTCCAGCTCCTTCTCGAGCTGCATGATCTTCTCCTGCAGTGCCTGCTTGGCGTGGCGCGCGCGCTGCTGCTCGTGGAGGATCTCGAGCTCTTTGGCCTGCACGTCGTGCTCCAGCCCGGCGCGCGCCGACCGCTCCTGCGCCAGCTGACGCGTGAGCTCCTCCACACTCGCGCGCAGCGCGTCTCGCTCCTCTTGGACGCGTCGCGTGATCTCCTGGATGCCCGCGCTCGCCATGGTGCTGGTTGTTGGATTCAGGTTTGGAGCTCTTCGAGCGTCTGGCAACAGTCCTTTTTTGGCGGGAAGATCGACTTAGGTACGGTTTCTCAAGACATGCGAACCTATGGGAGGTATCACTTTACACAGGTGATCTTGAAACGTCACAAATGGCTTCGGCGGCCTTTCTTGGGGACGGAGCCAAAACATCATCATGTGCTGTGTGCGAGTTCGCCAGTTTATTTTATCCTCCAGCAGCCGCCGGCTTTCAACGCGCGATGCGACTAATGCGTGTGTGGATACTGGACGACATTGGCTATTCCTGTGGCCGCCGTCTCCCGTCTCAAGGATCTCCCTTGCGTGTCAGGTTGTTCTGCACACATTGGTTGTTCTGGTCGAGACAACACAAGCGAGAGTCGTGTGCGTCACCGCTTCAGTTGCTACTTGCGTCCGGTCGGACGCGGACGACTTTCGTCCTATTCCGACATGGGGGCCAGCAGCAGCCGCGGCGTCTCGCGCGCGACCGTGTTCATCGCGCTCGTCTCCGCGCGCCGTGAGAAGCTCTCGCGCGAGCAGATCCACATGGTGGACACGTACCTACCCGACTTCCGCATCCACGAGCGATCCACCGAGCAGCACCGACAGGTCGCGTCCAAGCACTGGGACGCGGTGTTCCGCGAGAAACGCAGCTCCGTGTCGCGCGCGTCGAAATACAGCGACCGAGGCGACACGCGGAGCGACCGCAGCACGAAAGCCAGCAGCGAGAGCCGCTCCACGGCGCGCTCAACATTCACGCAGAGTGGCTCTAAGATCGGTGCGCTCTACGACGCGTTCTACAGCTACCTGGACGAGCACGCGCCCGAGCTGAAGCCGCTCTTCCGGTCTTCGCTCCGCGTCAAGGGCAAGATCCTCGTGCACATCAGCGCCGGCATGCACGCCATCCTCGCGAGCCACGACGTCGCTGACAAGATCGCCGAGCTCACGAAGACGCACGTTCGCTTTGGCGTGAAACTCGAGCACTTCAACTCGCTGGGCAAGGCGCTGCTGTTCGCAATGGCGGTAGTCTCGGAAGACGCGTGGACGCCCGAGGTCGCGGACGCCTGGCGGCGGCTCTTTGCGCACTGCAGCGCCATGCTCATGGTGCACCAAAAGAAGGTGGCTAGAGACCGCAGCAGACGCCTCTCCGATGCGTCCTTCAAGGCCAAATAGTGCTGAGAGATCCGAGATAATAGCAGGACGGGGGACCCTTTCACGCAGTTTCATGCTGGACGTCTTTTTACACAAAGCTCCACGGTTTGAATCTGAACTAAAAATTGACGGGGCCAGTTCTTGCGGAGGGAGACATCGAGGGAGGGGAACTAACTCTGAGGTGGCTCGGAGAATGCTCCAGTATGCGACGCGTACGGGTATGTACCCATGTTCTCTGCCACATGGCTACACTCGAGCGTATCACCTTTGAAGGGTAGAGGCCTAGCCCGTTACGTTTCCCGAGCGGCCGCGACGCGTCGCAGTGACGCGGTCGTACTAGAAAAACAGCGAGTGCCTCGCGCCATGGCCGCCACCGGCGCCGACGCGAACGGCACGAACCCGATCGCCGAGAAGCGGCGGCAGCGTGTACGTGATCCCGTGGTCCCTCATAGTCTCCTGTGACCTGGAGGAGCCCAGCAGCTCACCACGTTCTGCGCATTCTGCTCCTCGAAGAAACTGGAGAACCAGCGCCTGGAGGCAGCAGCCCGCCAGCGACAGGAAGACCTGCGTTTACAGAAGGAGCGGGAGCTCCAGCATCTCGAGGATGGTACGGCTGGCTTGAAAGGTCGGTCTCTCAGTTCACCCGACGCCTACTGATGTGGTTTCGCGGCGAACAGAGCGGCTCGCGGCGGAGCAGCGGCGTCTCGACGAGATCGAGAGACTCACGCGACAGCGCGAGGCCGAGCGCGAGCGCATCGCGGCCATCGAGCGCAACGAGAAGAACCGCGTGCTCGCGATCGAGCGCAAGCTCAAGCTCGTCGGCGCGTTCTGCACGCGCGAGATCGCGCTGGCGTCCGGCCCGCACACACGGCCGCAGTGCTGCGCTGTGCTTTCCCCCGCATCGCTGGAGAAGCCGATCGCAGGCGCCGACGAGTCACTCGCGTTCGTCGCTGACGCGCTTTCCCACGTACGCGTCGTGCGTCTGCGTGATGCGCGCTGCCTGTTCCGCGTGCGCTTCGAGTACGAGACGACGAGCGGCGACGCCGGCTGGACCGAGGCGGCAAAGACGCCGCTGGTGTCTGTGGTGAGTGTATTACTTAATGTCTTCCACCCGTGACGCTAGATATCGACTCTAATCGTCGTGAATGTCAGTGCACAACGCGCTCGGGCCACTTGATCGGTAGGCAAACGGAACTCTTTGGGGCGTTCATGTTCGGTCACACGACGTGACTGATCTTGTGCAGTGTGTAACCAGCAGCTTGGCGTCGTCGGCGCGTACGACATCAACCAGCTCATGACGCTCTACCGACCGCTCGCGGCTCCGATGTCCGACGAGACGCCCGAGGTCCAGGCCACATCGGCGCTGGTCGCGACCTTCGTCTTCCCCAAACCCGTCAGCACCAACGCCGCGACCGCCGCCACGGCCGCCGCCAAGAGCACGCCAGTGTCGCGGATACGCGCTGTGTGTGTGGACGACACGGCCAACGAGTTGTTCGTGAGCGACCGGCAGCGCCACTGCGTCCACGTGCTGGCGATGAACCCGTCGGCGTTCCAGCGCGACGCCCCGGCTGCGTCGTCCTCCACCACAACGCGCAAACCGCCCATCTCGCTCGCACGGGCGTTTGGCACCAAGGGCCATGGCCGCGGCCAGCTTCTCGGGCCGGCGGGACTGGACGTTTCACACTACCATGCGCTGGTGTGCGACCGCGGGAATAACCGCATCGCAGCCTTCACCAAGCGCGGCGGCTTCGTCTGTACGTTTGGCACGAAAGGCGCGCTCCCCGGCCAGTTCTTGGACCCTCGAGACGTCAAACTCGCGAACGTACGCAAGGTAAGCGAGTGGAACCATCGATTCCTGTTTTCGGGCAGTCATTCTGACGACTTAGTGGTGTTTGTCACACAGCGGGCACTGTCGAGGGGCCTCCCCGTAGACGACACCGGCATCTCGAATGAGCAGTTCGAGATGGTCGTGGCCGATCTGGGCAACTTCCGCGTGCAGGTGCTAAATGAGGCCGGCGAGCCGCTGCGCGTCCTATCGATGCTCGCGGGGGCCGACCAGATCAAGTTCCACCAGGACTTTCTGGCGGCGCGATACGCGCGCTTGCTGGAGCTGTACGCGAGTATCAATAGCACGCTTCCGTCGCTTGCTGGCACAGAGCTGCAAGAGCTCTTCACATTAACACGACGGCTCCATCCATCCAGCGCAACGTACCAGGAGATCACGGAGAATGTCCGCGCCGTGCGTGACGATGCGGCACGCTTCCACCACCCACGTAGCGTCGCGTACCTGCCGAAGGAGCGCGAGATTGTCGTACTAGACCGCCAGAACGACAGTTTGTTCGTGTACAGCATCGATGGATCCATGTCCGTGTGGACCGAGTTCCCGGTGTCGCCCCGGGACCCGTCCGAGCATTCGCGATCGCTCAGCAGTGCGCACTCGAGCGTGGTTGCCCACGATCGCGTGTACGTAAGCGATCCACTCTCGCACCGCATTGCCGTACTCTCGTACCCGTCGCTGACCTTCGATCGCTACATCGGCGCGACCACGTACGGAGACCAAGCGCTCTGCTCGGAAGGCTTCGTCCCGGGTGAGCTGCGCTTCCCGACGTATCTGGCAGCCTATAAACCGCACGGTCGCGATGCATTACAGTTGCTAGTTGCGGACAGCGGCAACCACTGTGTGTCGGTCTTCGACGCAAACTCCGGCGCATTCCTCTCTCGCATTGGGCAAGGCTTTGGCCATCTCGAGGGCTTCTTTGATTCGCCTCAAGGCCTTGCTGTCTACGAGAACCGTTGGCTGTATGTGTGTGACCAGCGCAACCACCGTGTTCAGGTCTTCGACCTCGAAACCAGTGAGTTCGTGCGCGCCGTCGGCGCTCGCGAACAGGGCACCGCGGCGGGCGCGTTCAGCTTCCCACTCTCGGTCGCCGTTTGTGGCGGCCTACATACAGTCGACAAATGCAACTTCGGTGCGTTCCGCGACGCAAAATATTGCGTGGGTGACGCCGGCAATCACCGCGTGCAGGTGCTTGACATGCGTGACGACAGCGTGCTCTTCACCATCGACAGCGCCAGCACCCCGTTCGAAACACCGATGTTGCCGTCCGCGCTAGTCTTCCACGAGCAGTGCAGCTATCTACTGGTTGCCGACACGAACAATCGGAGTGTGGCCATCTTCCGACACGACGGCTCGTTTGTAGCGGCGTTTGGCAGCAACCTGGAGCCTGAGAACTGTTTCCAACGTCCGACCGGCTTGCAGCTCCTGCTGCGCGATTCGTCAGCCGGTGGAGGAGGTGCAGATTCTGCAGCAGTGGAACGAGTTGTTGTCACCGATGCGATCCGCATGGCCGTGTGTACATTTGAATTGCGAGCGAGCTAATCCCTCAAGGGAAAATCTATGTCCATACCTGTTCACTGGAGGCTGATCTCACTCATCTCGGTCCCGCCTGACTCTAGCTTTTCTATGTCAATATCGTCGTCGCCCTGACGGACGATACTGCCGCGCGGACTGTGGGTGGGTGATCCAGGCGGCGTCACATTGCTGCTCTCTTCCCGTGTTGCTCCCAGTCCATCGACGTTTAGCGATGCGTACTGCCTTCTTGTTCGAAGCGCGTAAACTCGCACAGCGATGACGGCGCCCAGCACCGCAGCGATCACAACCGAGCCGACCAGAAGGCCAACACCGAGGGATGTGAGACTTCCTTCACTGTTTGCGATCTGAGCTTTGCTTGGCGTCGGTACTGATGCGCTTGAGGTCGCGTTCGCACTCGCACTAAAGGCGCAGTCCGGTTGCGACCGGGAGGTGGTCGCGTTTTCCATTCCAGGAAGATCAACTTTGTCGCCGAGCGCGCGAATGAAGTTGGCAATCACAGCGAAATTGGGCGTACCCACACCGGAGACCGCATCCCATCCGGCAGTCGCACCGAATGAATCCTCACACTTCCGCATGCTGCCCTTGCCAGCGGCGTTGTTGCCAACGACCACATCGTTGAATGCCATCGGTTCGTGCTCAGCAAGGTAGTAGATCAGCGGGTTGATGAAACCGAGAGGGGGCTTGCCAGCGTTCAGCCGGATGTCGTTCCAAAGTGTGACCATCGCGCCCACCACGGGCGTCGAGGCCGACGTGCCCGACACAGACGAGGTGTGACCGTGGAGACGAATGAGAAAGTTTGCACCGAGTGCTGACAGATCCGGATAAGCGCGACCACTTGCATTGAAGAAGCCGGCTCGGGTCGGCACGCGTTTGCTCTTGAGATACTTGTCCACTGCTCGCTGCTGGTAGGCTGGTCTTTCGTACACACTAGAGAAACCGCCGCCGACAGTAATCATACCGCCCATCTCACCACTGCATACAACTTCCTCATCCGTGTAGAAGAAAGTTTTGTCGTTTCGAGTGGGTGCGTTGAGCGTCATGGTTGCCCCGACCGACGTGATGTAAGGGCTTGCGGACGGCCACTGCGGACCGTGCTTGTTGCAGGATTCGTTCTGCGGAATGTGCATGAACTCGGGCCGCAACCCAACTACGCCATCGTCGCCACTTGCAATCAGCACTGTGATTCCGCGTACACCCATCTTGATGAGAAGAGTGTCGAATTGGCGTGCGTACTGGGGGCAAATCTGAAAGATGTGCTCTTCGTCGTCCGCGTAACTGATCGACACGACATAGGGCGGCCTCTCCATTGCAAGCACATCCTCGACAAATGCGACAAATGGCTCGTCTTGTACCGAAAACGGGTTGCTGCCGTTCATGGTCCACACATACGTTGTCGTGTTCCGCGCGACACCAGTGATGTACTCGACGTCAAGGCTGGCCTCGATGCTGCCTTGAGTGGCGATGTTTTCGCGATCGCCCTTCTCGACGATGCGAGGCATCGGCTCCCCAGCCAAGTAATCGTCTCGGAACTTTTTGAGGTCGTCCGGATTCCACGATTCTTGGTAGAAAGACGGGAGAGCCTGAGCATTGGTCTCGTTGGTCACAACCAGATCGTCAGGGATCCCGTAGAGCCGTCGGATCTTCTCGAGAGTGCCGCCCGCAACGGCGCTCACATCCGCCGACGAAGGCGCGAGTGGCGCTGACGCTGAAAGCGCGCGCAGTGCCATCGGATGTGTGTTGATGTTGACAAATGCAATAGCGTCGACGAGCTCGGAGGGCACCGTAAGTGACGTTGACGCACGCAGCAGCCGCCGCGTGAAGCGCCGCTGAGTCTCGAGCGGCTCGTACTCGTGGACTTGCGTGTCCATCATTTCTTCCAGGCGACGCGCACGCACCATGACCTATCCCACACGATGACGCGCCGTTAGTGTCCGTATTGGATCAACTGATTCCATCCGGGAGGGGAGAATCACGTACATGGAGCGTGTTGGTCGTCTCCGAGAAGTGCACGGGCGTCTCTGGGTCCGCAAACGGCGCGACCCAATCACGAACCGCCTGGAGCGCTCGCTCGTCCGGCGCACCAAGCGCGTCCGCCTCTTCCTTGCTCAAGTGGCGTCCATAGTCGGTATGGCTACAGCCAAAACGAACACACACACCTTCTATTAGCCACAGCGCCATAGAAACCCACCAGAGGCGAAAAGCACCAACGTACAGCGGGTCCGAGACGCGGAAGAGCGCGCGCTCGAGCGCGCCAAAGTCGCGCGGCTTGAGCGCGAGCACGAGCGGCACGAGCGCGTCGGCGGGCGGGCGCTGCAGGCGGCGGAACGCGGCGCTCGCGAACGCGCCCGTGGGGAGCGCGTGCGCCGCGTCGAGCGGCAGCGCCACGGAGAGGAGGAGGAGGAGGAGGACGCGGGAGGAGGAGGAGACGCGACGTGGACGGGACACGTGGCGCCGCGCCGCGCTGCGTCCGACAGCGCGCGCCATGTTGCCGCTGGGAGATACCGAATGTGCGTGTCGGCGGGAGAAGGGAGGCAAAACGGGAGAAACGGTTCAGGATGAGGTCAATTACCCAATTACCCAGCGGTGGGTGATTGATTAGTCCTGGCGAGTGCTACTGTAGCTAGTTTTTTGGGGGGTGGCGTACCCACCTCGTGTAACCGGTGTTAAGAGAACGAGGATTTTTGCATTTGAAAAACGCAAATTTCGAGAAAAGCGTTTTGGATTACCTTGGAAGGCGACAAATTGTCGCCATCCAAGGTCATCCTCATGCCGACAAAGCTCCGCTCCCATGCATGATGTGAAGGATGGTCTTTACGGTGACTGCTGCTTCACCACGGCTGCGTCGTTGCTGGGGTTCTTCGGACCCCGTATCTGTCTGGGCACTATGCTCCAACGAGAGCGGCCCTCCGTCAATAGCGACGGGACCAGTGCTGCTTGATCTTCTTTGCCCTTGGACGACTGTTCTAATTACGGCGAGCCCGAGAGGTGACTTCTCGGTCGTTCCATTCCAGGTCACGAGACAGTCACCAACATGGCCGCGCCAATGGACGGCAAGGCGTTCAAGATGCGCAACAAGGGCGTCGAGGCGAGCGCGCGCGTCCACGACGGTACGCAATGAGGAGCGTGGACGTGGTGGCGCTCGAGGCGGCTTCTCACATAGCTCTACTATGAACAACAGAGCAGCGCCGGTACCGCGAGCACGATCCGCAGCTTCAGCGCGCGCTGGACGAACACTACGACTACATGCTCAAGCACATCGACCCGGTCGTGAGTCCGGCGATCGAGCAGGTGCTGCTCTACCAGCCCGACCAGGCGGCCGACTTCCTCGCCCAGTTCTTTCGCGGCACGCTCGAGGTCAAGAACTACAACTACGTTGTACGTTGTGTGGTATGTTATGTGTGGGCGGCAAGAGGGGTGTTCTCAATAGTTTGGCTGTGCATAGGAACTGCCGCGGCAGCAGTATTACGACCGCAAGGTGCGCCACTTGTTCGCGCTGGCGATGAACTCGGCCGTGAAGGACCGCCCGGACGACCCGCGCGCGTATTTGGCCGACTTCTTCGACGCACGCACCAAATTCTACTAGCACGCACTCATAGCCTGGCCAAATGGCCGCAATTCTACTGGGCCGCCTTTCAAAGATCAAAGAATGCTCCGTTCTCGTCCTAGGCCAGCTCGTCCAAGTTTGGTCAGCGCGGGCTGCGTTGGGGGGTGTGGCGGTCCTGGGGCACAGCAGTACCGAATCACAAGTGACGTCTGTGTCGAGGTAGCCGAATGATGCGCCTTGCTGAGGCACTTCCTGTAGAAGGTCGTCAGCCGCGGCCGATTCGTTCCTTTTAGGATCGTCACGATGCGCATGGCCTGTCTCTGCCTCGTGTGGGTTCAGCCCAGAGGAACCTGTCCCATCAGCACCGCAATTCTGGGAGAACGTGCGCATGCATGCACCCACGAACTGAAACTGGCTGCAGTACGCATCCCTGCGCTGTCGCAATCGTGAGTACTGGAATACAGCATTTTCCGGACTCCGCGATGGAGTGAGGACGTGCTCCTCGTCCGAGGGTACCAGTACAGCATGCAACTGGAGCGGAAGACAGCCAAACCAGAGCCGCTGTTTGCAGGCTCTGGATGGGTGCGACAGCTCTCACTCACCCTGACGAGGGCTCATCACTGGTGAAGCCCATGGCAATGGTGGAAGTCTTGACGATGAAGTCTGGGAGGTATCTCAGTTGTGTGTTCGACGGGCGCTCAGGCCTTTTTCTGGTGGAAGCTTGTGAATATCAGCCTGCATGAATTGATATATTACCGCTTCGTTTACGTAAATTACGCGGTTCTCCTCCGACCACAACACTAGAGAAGTTTAGTTGTTCTGGAGAGGAGACGAACTTAGGAGAATCGAACTTTGATGTCTCCTGTCCAAAACGAAAGACCAGAGCCAAAAAATCCTCTCCTGAACAAAACTTTGGAGAAAATGGGGTCTAAACAGCGTTAAGTTCGCAGTGGGTTAGACTTAGGTTCGTTTTTTTGGATCAAAAAGGGTCTAAAACTTCTCCTCTCCAGACCAACTAAACTTCTCTACTGTAAAAAGCGAACAAACGAGAGAAAACTGCGGATCGCGAGACGGAGCCATGGCGCGCCTCGGGTTCGTGGCAGTGCCACCACCCCGCAGCCACGCGCGCCCAATCGTTTACGCTGCCATGGTGAGCAACACTCCCACACAATCGCCATGAAGACCGACTCCTCCTGCGCAGCAACTGCCGCCGGTTGCCACGGCGCTGCCACGCGTGCCAACGGCAGCGGGGACACCGCCTGCGAGACGACGCCGTTGTGCCACACAAGCGGCACACCGCTGCCACCGACACGGTCCGGCCTCACCCAGCGCGCGCCATGGCACGCGCGGCTGACCTTCCGCTGGGTCGACTACCTCGCCAACATCAGCCGCGGCCGTGCCATCACGGCAGACGACGTCTGGCAGCTCGACCCGCAGGACCTCTGTGCGGCCACGCGCGACGCGCTGGTGCCACAGCTCGCCAGTCCACACGACTTTCGACGTGCCACGCTGCGGCTTCACTGGCGCGAGATCGCCACCAGTGCCACGCTCGCGCTCGTCGCTGCCACAGCCGACTGTGCGGCTCTGCTACTGGTCTACGTCGCGATGAACGCCATGGCAGACCAGGCTACGTCTGCCACGACTGCTGTCGCCGCACTCGTGCTCTATGGCGCCACCAAATACGCCGGCATGCTCTGCGCACTCCACAGCAAATGCCTCTGCGCCACGGTCGCCACGCGCACGCTCGGCGCGCTCGAGTCGTTGACCTTCGGCGCCACGCTCTCGGCCTCCCGGGCCAGCGACGTCACGGTCTCGGCCGCGTCCACTATGTTCTTCGACCTCACCGACATGTACGAGTTCCTACTTGCACTCCACAGCCTCTGGACATGTCCACTTGGCCTTGTCGCCAACCTCGCGCTGCTCTACTACCTCCTGGGCCGCGCCATGCTCGGTGCCGTGGCCGCTGCCATCGTGCTGCTGGCAGCTACAGTCGCTGTCAAGCGCGTGAGTGAACACGTCGCGCGTCAGCTTCACGAGCACCAGGAGAGACGTCTCCAGATCATGGGCGAGTGCTTCAAGGCCATCCAGACGATCAAGTTCCAGGCATCCGAGCACCGCTTCGTGTCCAGGATCAACACGCAGCGCCAGAGTGAGCGCACCGCCTCGCGCGCTAGGCAGCTCGTGGACGCGGGGTGGCGGGCACTGCTGCTAGGAATGCCCGAGCTGCTGCTTGCGGGCTCGTTTGTGGCCTTCGTCGGCTCACATGGGGCCTTAGCGGTCACCCCGGCGACGATTTTTGCGTCGTTGTTGGTTCTAAACCGTAGCAAAGACCTGCTGATTGAGTTACGGTCCGTGATCTCGCTGTTTGTGACCGCAAACGTCGCGCTGAACAACACAATCCAGTTTCTGGAGTCCAGCAAGTGTGGAATCGACACGGTTCAGCCTGGCGAGAGTCCATCCAACTCAAAAGGCCCCACAGACTCGAGCGGTGAGCGCCATGTCGACCCGCCAGCGGCAATACGGATCCAAAACGCAGCAATCGGGCCCACTTTAGAGCCTGTGATCGTGATGGCGAACCTCCGCGTGGCCGTTGGGTCGCTGACGGTCATTCACGGCTTGACGGGCGTCGGCAAGTCTAGTCTACTGGACGCCATCGTCGATGGCTCACTCGTCATCAACGCGCCGAAGGGTAGCATCCGCACTGGCGGGCGAGTAGCGTATTGTTCCCAGAATCCGTGGCTTCAATCGCTCAGCATTCGAGAGAATATCACCTTCGGCCTCGCGTTCGACGAAAATAAGTACATAAACGTGCTACACGCTTGCTGCCTACTGCGAGACCTCGACACGCTGCGCCGAGGCGACGCCACGCTCATCGGACCCAAAGGAATTACGCTATCTAGCGGACACAAAGCGCGCATTGCGCTCGCCCGGGCATGCTACTCCGACGCTGATGTGTACCTTCTGGACTCGCCCCTTGCGAGTGTCGACGCGATCGTTCAGGGCGACATCTTTAGGCGATGCTTCATTGATCTGCTCCGGTGGAAAACCATCCTGCTTGTCAGCCACAACGCTGAGATCATTCACTCGCCGTACGTCGATCAGGTCGTGGAGATCAAAGACCATCGGCTGATATCAGTGACGCAGAGCAGATCCAACGCAGTGTCTAATCGCGTGCACCTCACCGCTTCTCCGACGTGGCGACTGTGGACGTCGAACAACTCAGCTTCGCGCCGCACGGATCCTCCCACAAGTGACCACGCCTCCTTCCCGTCGTCGTCCACACCTCGTAAGTTGAACATGATCGTGATCCAATCAACCCGCATGGAACAAAAGTGGCGACGGGTTGAAGCCCGATCACAGCCAAGCAACGAGACGACAGTGTTAGCCCCGTTGAGGGGCCTCGACAAGATGAGCACATCCCAAGACGAAGCAACGTTGCGAAACGATACCGCGTGGCGATACATCCAGCTCTGTGGTGGCATTCGCCACTTTCTGCTGCCGCTCGGTCTGTTCCTCGCATTTGCGAGCGCGACGTTAATAACCGCGCACCTGTGGATCTGCGCGTGGAGTACCGGTACATGGGCTACCACAGACGGGAGAAACAGCGTCTGGATCTTTCTAGCGCTGCTCAGTGCATCCTCGCTAGCCGGCCTCGCGACCTCCGCCGTGTCGATCTACCGTGCGGCCGTCGCGGCCGATACGCTCTTCAGTCGTATGGTACGTGGCGTGCTGTTCGCGTCCATGTCGTTCTTCTACGACCAACCCGTCGGGCAGATGATAAATCGCTTCGCAGAGGATGTTCACGAGGTGGATGAGCGCGCGGGGCACTTACTGTTCGAGAGCGTGGAAGCGCTGGTTGGTGCTGTGCTGTCGTGGCTTGTGGTCACGCTCGTCTTCCCAGAGATGCTTATGGCCGCCCCGTTTGTGCTGTGGCTCCTATTCAACCATCGGTACCAGACGAAGCTCGCACTAGAGTTGCTACAGCTGGTCGCCACTAGCTACGGACCGTGTTTCGACGCCATCTCCGAGGCCGTCGAAGGCCGGCACGCGATCCAGGCGTTCGGTCCAACTCAGGTCACACGTTTTCGCCACGAGCGCCATCTCGCGATCGACAGGCTGCTCCAGCTGACCCACGCACAAACCCTGGTGCGAGCCAGGAGCGTGCTCCAGTCGCTCAAGGTTGACGCGCTGCTCCTGGTCGTGCTCATCATTGCGGTTCCGCTGAGGCGCGACCTCGTACCACCTTTCTTCACGCTCGCGCTGTACTACGTTATAGGCTTGCGTGGCCACCTCACCAGCTTCCACGAGGCCACGCTCAAGTTCCTCGCCGGTACCACCAAGATCCGCCATGTCGAAGCCTACGGAGGCATCCCCCCGGAGCAAGATGAGGATGAGAGCCTGAAGGCGAGCAAGACCATTCTCCCTACGTTGTGGCCCGCAGAGGGAGCGATCGTATTCGAGAACGTCTCGTTTGGGTACGACACAGCCGCGGGCGCCGTGCTCAAGGATGTCCAGCTCCGCATCCAGCCTGGCGAGCACATCGGTCTCGTGGGTCGGACGGGCGCCGGCAAATCTTCGCTCACACTTGCGCTGTTCCGCATCCATGAGTTGATATCTGGGCGTATCCTCATCGACGGCATCGACATCGCGATGGTTGGCATCCACGTGCTGCGGTCTCGACTGGCGATCGTGCCGCAGAGCCCCGTATTCTTTAAAGAGACGTTGCGCCACTACCTTGATCCGCAAGACGCGTTCGAGGATGTAGCGCTGTGGGAGCTGCTGCGCAAGGTGGGCCTAGCCAGCGTCGTGTCGCGTCTCGAGGGCAAGCTCTCGACAGCACTCCACGAGAACGCTGGGAATCTAAGTCTAGGCGAACGCCAGCTACTCTGTCTCTCACGCGTACTGCTCAATCAGTCCAAAGTTGTGGTACTCGACGAGGCCACTGTCGCGATCGACCACGACGCCGATGAAGCGCTCCAGCGCGTTATCAAGCACGAGCTGCGTCACGCGACCGTGCTCACGATCGCGCATCGGCTCGAGTCCGTTCTGGCGAGCGACCGCGTCGTGGTCTTGGACGACGGCCGCATCGTGCAGTGCGGCTCCGTGGACGAGCTGGTCGCGGACGTGAACGGACCGTTCTTTGATCTATTGGAAGCTGCGCTGCTTAAGCCTTAGGCGCTGCGGTTGTGAACGAGATGGACCTGCTTGGCTCGCGGCAAGTGATGGGCGTGAGTGGACCGCATCCGCAAAATTTGTCCGTTGGACGAGAGCCAACTCTTGACAACGGCGACCTCGTGCCCATGGCGGTGGTGTATCAACGGGGCGAGAGTTCTCAATGGAAGCCCAAGCGGCTCAATACGCTCCAGTTGGTGGATTATATTGCTGCCGTGTAGCTGGAGGGAAAGTTGTAACACGTGAAAGCATTGCCTTAGAATCATCTGACGAATGGGTATCCCACTCGAGCACCCACCAAACGAAACTCGATATTTATCCCATCTCATCGTCGTTGTTTCCTGTCACTCACTATCCCTATTTCGCAACGCCTCATCCCTTTGCTCCAGTTGACGCAGGGTCTGCGTTGTCTCACTTCTGGCCCCACGGGTTGGGCGGGGCGCTGCTAGTCGGGGACTTCTTGCCTTCGTTGCCGCTTGGTCGGCTGCTGCTCGAGCTCTCACCAGCGTCCGTGCGGTTGAACGTCGGGCGCTTGCTGTCACGCGACCACGCGTTGCTGCCCGACGAACGGGAGCTGCGGTCGCCTCGCTCTCCACGGTCGCCACGCTCACCCCGGTCACCCCGGTCACCACGGTCACCCCGTTCTCCGCGTTCGCCTCGCTCGCCACGCTCACTACGCTCACCACGCTCACCACGCTCACCACGCTCACCACGCTCACCACGCTCACCACGCTCACCACGCTCACCACGCTCACCACGCTCACCTCGGTCTCCACGATCACCACGGTCGCTGTTGCCACGCGTGAACCGGCCGCTACCGCGCTGTTCGTGGCCATCTCGCTGGTTTGACGAGCGCTCGCTGGAGCTGCGCTGACCGCGCCATGCGTCCCCGGCGTTCGTCGGGTTGGAGCTGTTGTTGCTGTTGCTGTTGCCGCTGCCGGTCGTCGCTCCGCTGACGTTCGTGCCAGCCGCGGCGTTGTTGCGCGCGGCGTTCGTGTCGCTCAGCGACGTGTCGTGGCGGCGGTACTCGAGCGAGACGAACTGCGGCAGGTTGAGCACTTTCCGCATCGTGTCGCGGATGCGATAGCACGCCTCGTTGTTGTCGGCGTTGCGGTTCCAGAGCGAGATGACGTCCTCCGAATAACGAATCGACACGACGGCGCCACAGATCTCGTTGCCCACGTCAAACTGCTCGCCGATGATCGCCAGTATCTAATACAATACCATCCACCTGCGTGAGCGTCCGGGAAAGCAGGGTTTTGATAGGATCGGGGAGCGTCCTCTACGTACCAGGTCTTCCCAGTAGCGCGAGGAGATGCCCTTGCGCACGCGGACCATCCACTTGCCGCCCTTGCGGTTCGCGGCGTCCTCCCACATGGGCTTGATGCCCGTCTTGAACAAGTGGTACTCCATCGAGTTGGAGAGCTCATTCGGGCGCACGAGGTGGTTGTAGATGCGCCAAAAGCCTTGTACCTGTCCTCACACATCCGTGGTCAGGCGCCTTATTCCAGCCCCCAACACCACTAAGAAAGATACGACGCACCGTCTTGAAGTCGCCCAGATCCTTGATGCTCTTCTCGTAGCTCTCCTGCGCAAACCACCAAAAGATCAGTCGACCGCGTCCCTCCGATCCAGCGCCTACGGGATGCCCACGCACCACTTCGTTGCCGGCCTTGGCGCCCGAGTTGCGCTTGATGTACGAGAAGCTGTACGCGTTCTGGATCGGCGCCTCGCCGTCCACTAGAGCCACACAATTCCGCAAATCAGCGTTATTATATCCCCCCGTGCTCTGTCTTCTCGAGCCCATTCCGGCGGCTGCACGCGGCGCCCGAGGCGCCGGGGCGCACCGATCGAAAGCGCTTGATCTGCTCTACGCGCGCACCTGTCTCTTTCGCGGGCACGCGCTTGTCTTCCTCCATATTTTGCGGTGTGTTCCAGCGGTCTGCTTCTCGGTCACGCCCTGGATCTGCAATGCCGGGGGACGTGCTTGGCTAACACACCTTTGCTGGGGTTTTGCTCTCCCCTCATCAACAAGTCCCAACAGAGGGCTTCTATTCGAGAGGTGTAGAGTCGCGGATCTATACAAAGTGCGCATACAGTATACACCTATATTCGTACTTTTACGGATGTATGCAGTAATTGTTCCTGAAGAGGCTTGGCGCGGCAAAATGAACTCGCGATTTCGAAAGGGAAACCTTGGGGAAATGCGACGTGAGGGACGATGGGGAGCGACTCGGACGACGATTTTGAGCGGTATGCACGGCGTGTATGGCGCCCACGATGGTCTAAATGGAAAGCGCTAACGTGGCGCTCTCCTTAGGTTCCTCCAGGAGGACGACAGCGCGTCTGTGTCGTCGGCCTCGTCCGTGAAACGAAAGGTCTCGAAAGATACTAAGACGGGCAAGAAGAAAGCGGCGGCGTCTGCGAAGGGAGCCGGCGGCAGGGCCAGCAGCAGCAGCAGCAGTAGGCCCTACAGTGGCGGTGGCGGCGCCTCCATGTCGGCCGTTGCCGCGGCCGAGAAGCTGCTCGCCGCGTCCGGGCGAGCAGGCGGTAAGAGGCACCCAGCGGTGCAGGAAGCCGAGGACGACGACGACGAGCCACCGCCCAGTTACTCGTACGTACTCAAGTCGCCCGTTCGCTGCGTTTGTAGCTCATTTGCGAGTGTTGATGTATCGCAGTGATGATCCGTATGCGTTTGACCTCGGTGATGCACCGTCTCGGTACTCGCGGAAGAGCGACGAAGAAGACGAAGGCGACGATGATAGCAGCGCATACCGCTCAGCGTCGCGGCGTGCCAGCAAATCTAAACAGGGAAAGACGACCCGTGATGCGTCTGCCAAGTCGAAGAAGACGAAAGGCAAATCGAAGGAAAAGGAGCCGCCTGCCGCAAAGGGAGAGGTACGCATAGTGTCCCAGTGTAGAGTCCAAATGGCAACGTCGTTGGACTCACTACGTTTGGATGTTCAACCGGCAGGCAAAGTCTGCCAAAACGCTAGAAGATCGCATAGCTGATATCTTGAAACGAACTGGCAGCACAGCGTATCCAGCAGGAGCGGGAGCTGCTGAGGACAAGCTTCGTGACGACGACAAGAAAATGGAAGACTCGGATGGATACGACGACGACACTCACCTCGCAGAGAAGAAGGAGACAAATATCAATTGCGAGTCACCTGGCACGGAGATGAAGCCGATTACATCAGGCGACAGTTCTCGGAGGAACGTAAGAGCGGATGGGGACGAGCCAGGAAGCAACAGCGACGATGGTAGCCCGTCGCATCGCCTCAGTTTCTCCGATTCTCTCGGACTGGAATCAGCCGACTTTGAGGTATGTTCGATGTTTCATTAGGGTGACCCCAAATAACATGGTCTAACCTTGTATGGCAGGTGGGGGCGCTTGCCAAAAGAAAACTTGATCGATCTAGGCTGTCTCTGGTGAGTGTTGTACCAGTGCGCGATGTTCTGGTTCGATACTTGTCTAACAATGGATAATGACATTACAACCCCAGTCGAGCCTAAATAGCGAGAAGTTTGCAGTGAACTTGAATGCACTCGAGGAGAGCGAACACGGTGAGCTTGTTACAACAATCAGGGTCAACCATATTCTCGTCTCACAGAATCATTCCGCAGTTTCCCAAAACCGCTACGACGTTCAAAATGAAGACTTCAGCCACACCCTTCATGAGGCAGAGCCAACCGAATCGGATTACGACGACGAAGGGTTTGAGTTAGACCAAACGACAGAAGTCCCAGTCGATAGCTCCGACGCGAACAAGAAGACTTCTCCGCCTGCCATTGACAAGATTGAGCCTTCTTTCGTCAGCCAGTTTGAAAGCATGAAGGTTCGTGACGACACCTGTAGCTCTCAACCGCATACCATACATGGTATCTGACTTTCTGTACCTGTATGACTAGAGCTTATTTTCGCTAGAATCTCTCATCAAACCCATGGAAACGACGACCGACGTACAGCCCGAACCACGCACATCAGCTCTAAGCATCCAAACTGGGCCATCCGAGTATGACAACTTCGGATATGACGATGAAGATTTTGAAGCTGATGAAGCCGTACCGGACGCCGAGCAGAAAGTTGCTGCTGTAGACACAGCTGACAATTCTCTGAGACAAGCAGATGAGGTCGAAGACTACGGCAACGACGCTTTTGATGACGGCCAAGAGCACGCCGTGAGGAAAGAAGGTGACATACCAGACCAGTCTCACGATGTCTCAACAGAACTGGACCGTGAGCGAGCTATGCTTTCGGATCCGGAGCCAGTGACTGTGCGCTCCCCATTTCACTTTGAAGTCGTCTCAACGATAGTGTCCGTAACTGAAACGAGAGCGGACTCTGCCGAGAACACAGAAGAAGTTGTGAATTTCGAGCAAACGCCTCGTGTACCTACTCCACCAAAGGTACCAAGTGTGGCGATTACTGTATGCTGTAGCGTTTTCAGATACTTACCCTTCATATCCTCGTAAAACCGTAGTCACCACCTCCGCCGCCACCACCAGAAGATGAGCCGTACAAGGATGTTGAGAAGAGCTCCGAGCCACCAAGTCCGCCATCATCGCTGGCACCACTATCGCAACCTCTTTTGCCTGCTCCTGACGGCAGTACTCGTCTCAAAAGGTCTACCGATCGTGTGAGAGAGATTGAGCATCATGTTTCGTCGTTACGGTTCGTACCTGGCTCGTCTCATGTTGATCGTCAACAACTGACACGCTTCAAAGCATCTCTGGAAGAAGAGAAGCCCATAAATCTCGTCGATGACCCTCACACATTGCAAGAAATCCAAGAGATCGAGCATTTAGTGCAGCAAGCCAAGCGTGCACGACATGAGCGTCGAAAATCAGCATCCATGCGATCGAGTGTCAAAGAAAATGAGCTCGCACTTCGTCTTCAACAAGCACAAAGACAACTTCTCCACTTCAGACAGCATGTCCAGGAACTGGTAGAAAGTAGTGGAGAGTCGTCTCCTCTCGACGAAGACGTTCACGCTCGATCATCTCCAGAGGGCAAATCTCAAGAGGGTAAATCTTCTGTTGGTAAAAATGTCAGCAAGCCAAACAAGCAGGTGAAGATAGCTCGCAAGCAAGTTGAGGATCTGAAAAAGGAGGTTCAGTCACAAGAACGACTTATTCAAGGCTTCCAGAGGGAGAACGAGCAGCTGATGAAGCAGATGAAGCAGCTGCAACGTGATCTACAATACGATACTCACAAGGAGAATGAGGCACTGAAAATCGAGCTAAAGCGGCTGAGAGCTCTCCTTGATGGAGCTCCGATCGGAAGCACCACGCCCGATGGAATCGAGAGTAAAGTTAACTACAGGGCTGTAATTGAAGCACGCCTACAAGCTGAGGCCCATGCTGCATCGCTGCAAGAAGAGCTCAACTCCCAAGCAAGGCGCCATCAAGAGCGTGTCAACGAGTTGAAGCTCGAAATTGAGAAAGTAAAAAAGGCAAAGATTGACCTCGAATGCCGATACGAGGGGATCAATATTGAGAAGATGGAAGCTGAAAGTCAACAGATCAAAGTTCTGCAGGAAAAGCTGAAGACCCAGAAGGTTGAGCATGACCACGCAGTGAGTGCGCTGCAGAAGAAAATCGACTGGTATGTACGAAATCAAAGGCTGTTGGATGAACAGGACGAGAAGATGAATGAACTCAAAGCAGAAAACAAGCGACTGAGCGACGAACTGGCCTCATCAACGACGGAAAAGGCTACTCGTGAAAGCTCTCACGCTCGGTCTCCTCGTACACCTGCGAAGGTAGTTCCGAGATTGGCATCCGACGTTCGGCGAATCCAAGAGCTCGAGTCTCGACTTTCCGACATGGAGGAAGCTATGCGGAAGCGCCATCCTGATAGTCTTGTTAGCCTGATGGTGGCCTCTCGCAAGGCAGACGAAGAGTCGAAGCTACGAGAATTGACCGAGCAGCATCAACGGGAAGTTTCCGACCTCATGAACGAGATGGAGAGGCTAGAAGCGAACAACGAGAAGAAACTCCACTCGTTTCGACAGCAGCAAGAGAAGTTGGTTCTCCAGTATCAGAAACAGATTACCGAGCTCGAACGTCAGCTTGCGAGTAAAGAGAACACCCGCGGACTCACATCAGGACACGCGAAACCTCAAAAGAAGTTCTCAGGTACAGACGAGGACGAGCTTCATCGTGTTCGTCGTTTTTACGCTGAGAAGATTAAAGAAGTCGAGCGAAAGTGGGAGGCAAAATATCGTGCCGTCAAAAAGCAACATTACGCGGCGAACGGTCCAGTTACAGAAAGTTCAACACACGAGCAAGGAGAAAGCTCGCCATCTGATGCTGCCCGTATAATCCGCAACCTCCACCAGCGTATATCGTCTCAAGAAGAAGAAATCCGTAGACTTCGTGGAACGGGTCACTCAACCAGCGGCTTGGATGGTGGTGATCTTCGACGCCGCATATCTAGTCTTGAAACACAGCTGAAGACCAGTGAGGACGCGCGTCGCCATTTGGTCGAAACCATCAGCACACTCAGCACGATGACCCCACCTCCGTTTTCGTCAGAGACAAGGCCACATCGCTCAGTTCAGGAGGAGTCCAGGCCAGAGCAGGAGCTGAAAGCCAAGCTGATTGCCACACGCCATGAACATGAGAAGGTTCTCACGCAGTATCGTGACCAGATCAAGTCACTCGAACAGCAACTGGCAGATGAGTCGATTGCGCGGCAGCAACTCGCCAATACGATAGAACGTGATGTGCACGAAGTGGAGAAACTTCAAAAACTCCTGGCAGAAGCTGAACATGAGAAGCGGAGACTCCAGCAATCAGCCGAGAGAGCTGTTACATTGGAGAGCGAAGTGACTCTGTTGCGGGACCAAGTGTCTATCCCACAAACGCCGTCAATGCTCCAATTTCGATCGTTGGAGCTGCGCATTGAAACGCTCACACAGAAGTACCACCTGCGCGAAGCTGAACTCAAAATGCTTCTCGCACAGGCGACACAATCGAGCGAACTGGAGAAGCTGAACTATGAGCGGATGTACCGCAATGCGATTGCGCTAAAGAACGCGGAGATCAACACGTTCAAAAGGCAGTTGGGCGAGATCCTCGACGAGCTGGAGGCGCTGCGACGTGCTCCATCACCCTCTGCATGAGATGAAACCACAATAACATTTTCGGTGAGGAATGACACAATCATGGGTTGGATGGCAAATCATCTCGACGGGCTGTGCATTTACAAACTCTAGGTTAACTTAGGTCATCGAGTCGATGAGCGCGCTTCGCATGGTCGACGAGATGGCCGACGGCTGGGCGTTCTGGAGCTTGAAGATGCTTTCGACGACCGAGATCTCGGTCGAGGTCGTGTCGAGACCGCAGAAGGCCGTCCAGTCGTTCACGACAAGGCCGGCGCCGATGACGTCGCTACCGCGGTTGACCGTACCGGCGACGACCGGCACCTGCAGCAGCGACGAGAGTTCCTCCTGGTCCTCGACCGACGTGCGCGGGTGGACAAGGCAGCCCTGGTTCGAGAGCGCACTGTACGAGCCGACGAGCGCGTTGCCGGCGACGGTCTGGCGGAAGACCTCGACGCCGAGCGTGTCGGCGACGATCTCCTCGGTCTCGCGGTCGAGGTCCGTGTGGACGAGCGCGACGTGGTCGTTGGCGACGATACAGTTGCCGAGCGCCGAGAGGCGCTCCTCGACGCGCTGCACGACGACCGAGTCCGGGAGCGCGTTACGGATGTGCTGCATCTCCTGGTCGGTCGTGGTGTTGGGCAGCAGGAGGCCGCGCTTGTTGCCGACGGCGACGCGGCCGACGAAGCGGCAGCCGGCGATCGAGGCGTGGATCACGGGGATGTGGTCCGCGAGCTCGGCCTCGAACGTCGAGTAGAAGTTCTCCGAGCCGCCGACGCAGACGAGCGCGTACGAGTTGGTGAGCTTGGAGAAGACGCCGATCTCATTGGAGTTCTCGAACTGACAACGGATCGCCATGGTTGCTGGTTTGGACTGGTAGGAAAAGGACGACGGAGAGGGAGCGGAGCTGTTAGGGAGGCGGCGAGAGGGTCCGGACGAAGTGACCCGAAGAGCTCAAGTTGGAATGTGTTGGTGTTGGCGGAACCAACAAAAGTTGGTGCTGCCGCAAGGTCCACCAACACTCGGAGGAGGGAGGAGCGTTGGAATATTCGTACTTTGACGGAATCTCACGGTGACAAGTGTTTGATGAGTTGCGGAACAAGTTCCTCATCCCGAAGCTTCGAAGAATTGGCGGAACGGTGGCCCAGACGGGAGACCCAGAGACGCCAGTGGGTGCGTTGACCATCACTCACAGCATGTCGCCAACATTCTATTAAAGGACATATGATTGGTCAAAATCAAATCGTTGGGGAGCACCATTGATACCGGTATCAACCGATACGGTACCGGTAAGCGGAGGATGAGGAGCTCACAATCTGGGACTTGTGCAGCTGAGATGGCATGTGGGAAGCCCATGAAGACGTTGGAAGAAGAACGCGTGGGGGGACAAGAGCGAGAGGAAGCCCCCGGCGGCCGCGTCGCCTCGCGTGACGAGACGGAAGCTCTTCCGGGTGCGCGCCCACAGCAGAGGGCTGTTCAGTCGGCAAGCAGCAGCGTCAGGCGACCGTCGCGACCGCCTCCTCTTTCCCCGCGTTTCCCAACTCCCGCCGCATACGACAGCCATGACGGCGCGCAACAACTCGCCGCTGCGCCTCCCGGCCGCGTCGTCGTTCACGATGGAGGAGCTCGACTTCATCTGCTCGTCGTGCGTGTGCGACACGGAGGCGCAGGTCGCGGACTTCCGCTCGGCGCTGGAGGAGGGCCGTCGCCTGGTCGACTTTGACGACTGCTGCTCGTGCGTGTACGACCGACTCACCTACATGTGGCGCAAGAAGACGTTCCACCACTGGCGCCAGGCCACGCGCACGGCGGTAGCGGCCGACGCGATCGACGTGGCGCCACCGGCCAGTACCACCAGCTCCGCCAGTGGCACGAGATCGCGCAGCGCGAGCGCCAGTAGCGCGCGGCTCTCCGAGTCCAGCCACGCGGTCGCGTCGGCTCTGGCCACCGTGCCCGAGGCTCCGCGCTTCGTCGTGGTGCTCGCGCCTGTGCTCCACCATCTCGTGCAGTACCTATCGGTCTCGGAGGTGTACCGTCTGCTGCGCGTGAATCGCTCACTCGCGCAAGAAGTGGGTGTGGCCACGCGCTCGCTCAGCTTCATCGCCGCGAGGAAAGTGCTCAGCGACGCGCACCTGGCGGCGCTGCCGGATCAGTTCCCGAACCTATCGGATCTCATCTTCACAGGGTGCTCGAACTTGACCGACTCGGCCGTCATCCACTCGCTGAGCGAGCTTACAGCACTCCAGTCGGTCGCGCTCAAGGGCTGCTTCCACGTGACCGACGCAGGCATCTCGACGCTCGTGGAGGCCAACCCACGGCTCCAGTCACTAAACTTGGGGTACTGCACCGAGCTCACAGACAAGAGCATCGTGGCCATTGCGGAGAAGACACCAGCGCTAACGAGCCTCAGTCTGCGAGGCTGTCGGCGAGTCGGCGATGCCGGCATCCGCGCGCTCGCGCAGCTACCGAGCTTGAAGACGCTCAACTTGTGGTACTGCAACCAAGGCCAGCTCACGGACGCCGGCATCGCGTCGCTCGCGGAGATGACGTCGCTCACGAGCCTGAACCTATCCAACTGCAGCCAGCTCACGGACACCAGCATCTCGGCACTGAGTGCGCTGGTGAACCTGCGTCACCTCGAGATCGCCAACGTGGGCGAAGTCACCGACGACGGTCTGCTGAGCCTCGCACCGCTCGTGAACCTCGTGACGTTGGACGTTGCCGGCTGCTACAATCTCACGGACCGCGGCACAGAAGTGCTCACGCACTTTCCCAACTTGTCGTCCTGCAACTTGTGGTACTGCAGCGAGATCGGCGACGGCACGTTTGTGCACATCTCGCAGCTCAAGAAGATGCGCTTTTTGAACGCGATGAAGTGCGGCAAGATCACCAACGACGCGCTACGATCGATCGCCGATCTGCCGAGCCTGACGTCGCTGGATCTTGTCAGCTGCTACCAGGTGACGGACGACGGGCTGCTCGAGCTCACGAAGCTCCAGCAGCTCAAGTCCATATACTTGGGCGGCTGCTCGGGGCTCCACGACGAAGGTATCGCGACGTCGCTGTCGCAGATCCCGTCGCTAACGATCGTAGACTTGGCGAACTGTCGGCAGGTCGGCAACCGCGCGCTTGAAGGGCTGGGGAAGCTCACTAACTTGACCAACCTCAACTTGATGCGGTGCAACCACATTGACGACGCCGGCATCCTGTACTTGTCGCAACTGACCAAGCTCAAAACGCTGAACCTTGCCAACTGCCGGCACCTGACAGACGCCGCGGCCGAGATCCTGACCAACATGGTCGAGCTGGAGACGCTCGTGCTGTGGTACTGTAACAAGATCACGGACCGCGGCATCGCCAAGCTCCAGACGCTTCACAAGCTGCAGTCGCTGGACCTCGCAAGCTGCTCGCTCATCACGGACGCGGGTCTCGTGGCGTTTACGAAAATGCCGCAGCTCAAGTCGCTGGATCTCGGTAACTGCGGGCTGGTCACTGATGACGGGCTCGCGACATTATCACGGATCCCCAGCCTCACGGCGCTCAACCTGGCCGAGTGCAGCGAGATCACGGACCTTGGGCTTGGCTACATCGCGAACGGCCTTATGAACTTGTCGTCGATCAACTTGTGGTACTGCACGAAGATTACGACCACCGGCATCGAGCAGCTGTCCAAGATCCCGTCGCTTTCAGTCGACTTTTAGATGGAGCATCTTGTCGCCCTATGTGGAACGAGTAAGTAACTGTGAATTGAGTCCAATGCCACGTATATATCCACCGTCCACGTCGGTTACTTTCTGGAGGGTATGCCTTCGGGAGCCTTCACCACCCACCATGCCCACCTACATCCTCACCAACCAACCTCTTACTCGCCGCGCCTTCTTGCGAGAATTGCCGCTAGTTCGCTGTTGGCGCCAAACCCGTTGCCGTTGTTCGCGGCCGCTGGGTTCACGGCCTCTCCAAACTGACGCACTTGCTCTTTCGAGCTGGACCGACGAGCCATGACAACGCCACCGTTGGCCGCGACGATTGCGTTTCCTGGTTGGCGTCGCGCCTCGCGCTCGGCTTGTTTCTTCGCCTTGCGTTCCGCAACTCGTCGCAGTCGCTCAGCTTCTCGCGCCTTCTCGCGCTCTGCCTGACGCTGCGCGCGGATCTCGAGCTCCTGTTCACGCTGGAGCTCCATCTTCTTGCGCCGAGCTTTCTCGCGCTTTCGCCGCTTGCGAATGTACTCCTCAGGAACACCGGGTTCGACCTGGATAACCAGCTTGGAGGTGTCACCGCTGATAGCGTAGCCTTCGTAGTTTCGAAGCGACTTAGGCGATGGCACAAACTGGATGGGCTGGCTGGGACTCCGAGCCAGCGACGCCGTCAGAGGGTTGAGTGCCGCAGTGCGGAGCTGGATATCATCGCGGAACTGGATATTGATCACGCCTTGTGTGAGCGTACGAATCGCGTCGACCAACGTGACCGCAATCTCCGTCTTCTTTTCCGATGCCAAAAGCTGGTCCTCTGGGAATTCGGTCGAGAAGAATCCCATGACGCCGTCGAACACACGCACGGGCGTGTAGTACCCTCGGTCCGGGACGCACTCGAGTTGCTTGCACAGTTCGTTGCCGTACAGTTTACCCGAGTAACGGCAATGGTGACGACGGTAAAAAAGTCCAAACTTCTTGCCGGTTGCCATGCACACCATGCTCGCCTTGTTATCGAGCCAGTGAGACTTGTCAGGCTCTGGGAACACTTGCGGTGCACGCACTTTGAGCACGAAGAACGGGTCGGCGAGCGTGCTCATCACGATCTCTTCGATCGCGACGAGTTCAAGGCGGCGACGCAAGAAGACTATCGGGGTCGGCGGAGGCGGCGGGCCTTTAGGATCCGGTGGCGGCGGCTGCCACGTGCGCTTCTCCATTACGTAGAGGTGTGTGTCAGTAATAAGCAAAATACGAGCACGCATTTGGACGGGCGCCATGCCTTGATTTTCACCAACTGGCGTGACGGGGCACGCCTTCTCGATGGAGTCCATGAACAAGATCTTTTCGGAATCTCCATGGTGTCTCACAATCTCGAGCACCGCATCTCGGATGGGATCGTCACGTACATAGTCACTGTCAAAGGGCCGATAGATACTGACGCGCTGGCGCTGCTTGCGATTTGACACGTATAGCTTCGTAATGTCATGCGAGAGCTGCAGCAAGTGGCGCCGCGATGAGAACTTCTTCCACACGCGCTGGATCTTGATGACGTAGGAACCGATTTTCTTTTCGCGTAGCTTCTCCAGAGCGAAAAATGTCTCGGGTGTTTGGATGAAAACCATCGACTTGCCAAGCTGGACTTCCATCTCGAGCTGTGGGAGCGACTTGACGGCAGCACGCAGTACAGCCTGCGTGCCTTTCTTGTCTGTGCCCCGGAACTCCGGGTATGTTTCCTTGGACAGAATCCGGAATCGATCCACAAAGCGACCGTAGTCACCACGGTAGGCGTAACCCGCGCGTCTCACCTTGACATTCTCGAGGAGACCGAGGTACTTGATTTGATGGAGTACGCGCCGGTCATCCATTTTGTTGGGCTGTTTCTGGTCGTTGGACTTGATGCATCGCACGTAGTGAGGCGTGCAATCCATCAGGGCCGTCACGAGCGCTTCACACTGGGTTCGGATTCGGTAACCGGCCGTTTGGGGGATTTTCTTGTCGTTCAGATCGACCTCTTCGGGAAAGATATAGCGCATGAGCTTGTTGGTCGAGTCTTGGATGATTAGTGCGATATCCTTGCTGAGAAAGTCCTTGTTCGAGTCGCCAAAGCCGTCGATATGGTACTGTACGTCACCGGCGTAGTGCTTGACCTCGAAAGTCTTGCCGCGCTTCGAAAAGTGTTTGTGTCCGTGATGGAGACTTGCGACCTTCTCCAAAAACGTCGCGTCCACGGACTCGCCCTGGCGCGAATGCATCGTCTTCACCGTGTCGTCCAGGATCAGGAAAATACCGGGTACCGGCCGTCTAGCTTCGATCAGATCGCACACCACCTTGTTGTTGAAGAATGGGATGGGCGCCCATGCGATGCCCTCACGCGCGTACTCTTCTTGTTCGCTGTTCAGCGTGAGTTCAATGAAGATCTGCTGGAGCTTCTCGTTGACGTAGTTGATACAGAACTGCTCAAAGCCGTTGGTATCGAAGATTTCAAACCCGTAGATATCGAGGATACCGATCTTGGTCATTTGCGAGCCGTCCAGTAGCTCGCCGTGCTTCTCCGCCTTCCGGTCCAAATCGAGCGCGTGGTTGATGCGCTCAACGAGGAAGTCAAAGAGCCGGTCGTAGAGGTTCTTGGCGATCGAGTCGCGCTGCGCGCGCGCCTGACTCGGGTTTTGTGGCACCTCGTAGCTCTCGACCTTGCCGCCGGGTGCCATCGTCTGCAGCAGCTTGTAGCACAGCGCGTGCTCGAGCCGGCGCGCGTCGAGCCCGAGCAGCGCGCAGGCTGTCTCAAGCGTCTCCCTGCTTTCGTCGCGCAACGCCGAGCCCTCGGCGTCACCGACTTGCTGCCCGTGGAACTGCAGGTTGCCCAAATGAAGCACGGCCGCGAGCGTCTGGAACACGAGTTCGATCTGCTTGCGCTTGATGCCGACGTGCTGCATGGCCTGGAGCGTGGCCTCGAACTCGCTGGCGTCGTTCAGGTCGTCGACGGCGTAGCAGCCGCTCGCCTTGAGGTACGCGTACGCCTCGGGGCGCGCGTCGAGCCCGAGCTTGTCGCGCGCCGCGCGCGGCAGGCCCGCGAGCAGCTGGTAAAAGATGTGGAAGTTGCGCTCGCCCCTGCCGGGGCGCACGACGCGCGACTTTTCCAGCAGGTAGTTGGTCACGACGCCGCCCTGCGGGCGCCCGGCCGAGTCAAAGAGCAGCTCAAAGTACTTGCCGAAGCGGCTCGAGTTGTTGTTGCGGAGCGTCTTGGCGTTGCCAAAGGCCTCGAGCAGCGGATTCGATTCCAAGAACGTGCGCTTGACCTTGTCCACGCCCTGGCCCGACCCAGAGACGCCGGCGATGTAGTTCTGGATCTGCTTCGAGGCCTCGGTCTTGCCGGCGCCCGACTCGCCCGAGATGATCACGCACTGGTGGTCCTCCTCGCTCAGCATCGTGCGGTACGTCTCCTCGGCCGTCGCGAACACGTGCGGCGGCACGTCGATCCGCGGCTTGTGCATGAACGCGCGCATCGAGTCCTCGCCGTAGATGTCCATCCACTTGTACGGGTTCACGACCACGAGCACGTGGCCGATGTACGAGTAGATGACGTCCGCGGCGTGGCGCACTTTGAGGTTCTCGAGGATCGCGGTCTCGGAGACCGACGCGAGCAGCACGAGGTCGTCGACGCCCACGACGTTGCGCTCGTCGCCGAAGCGCTCGGCGGGCGGCGCGCGGAAGCGCTGCGGCTGGGCCTGCGAGCGGCGCGCCATGGCGGAGGCGGAGGAGGAGCGGAGAGGAGAGGAGGCGGAGCGGAGCGGACAGGGGGAGGGGAGCACACGCCGTGGGGGCGCGTTCTGTGTCCCACGCGGCCAAAGTCCGAGTATGCGTGCGGGCAACTTCACGTTCGAGGGGAGGGGAGGGGGGGATTGTGACATCTCCCGCGGTGGAGTGACGGGGTGATGCTGGAAAACGGGATCGTGTGGACCACATGTATTATATGCTTTATTTCGACCAATGAGATAAGGGGATGAATGTAGCCATGTGAAATGCTCACCCTTTGAGCTCATCTAAGAGCTCGTTGATGTGGATCTGCACGTCTTGGACCGCAGACAAGAGCCGCTTCTCCACGGCCGCAATATCCTCCGTCAATTGGAAGCGTAAGTCGCTCAGCACCTTACCGACTTGATACAGGTCGTGCTGGAAACACAGGAGCTCGCCTTTGAATGGGTGATTCCAGTAGATGGCTTCCGTGTGGGGCGGCCGACACTCGTCCACATCGATCAGCACCCAGTAGCCCGCGCCACTCGAGCTGGGCACGTACACCACATTGCGCCACGCGACATCGCCGTGGCAGTAGCCACATCCGTGGGGGTACTGGAGTGCCGTGAGCATGTTTTTGAGCCACGCACGGACGCAGTCGTGAGACGGGCGCGCCATGACGCCGATCGGGGCGAGCTTCACGTCCAGTTGTCCGTATTTCTCCGTCTTCGGTAGCCCTGCTATGGATTTCACGGTCTGCAAAGGTGTGACCTCACTACCGAGCGGACTGAGTCGCTCTTTAGCCTTGTACACGCCCACGAGCCGATCAAAGTCGCTTGACGTGCGCTGGTCAATTGTGCGCTCGACGACGCTCTCCAGCATCGTGATCGTCCGCTTCTAGTTCGCATTCGAATTAAAGGGCGCGATACCATAGTTATATAGCCGCTTGCTCTTGGCGACCATGAGTGAGAGCACGAACGACAGGTTGTAGAAGAGTTTGAGCGCGGTTGGGGCATCAACAATGTTGAAGCTAGCGACTGCGCTCATTCGACAACTGCCGTCGAAATCTTTGCTGCTTTCAATCGCCACAATTTGGAGCTCATCACCCGCCGTGGCATAACCCAGGATGTACGGGAGATTGCCGTAGAAGATTCCGCTCCACCCGCGCATCTTGACACTCAAGTCACGTCGGGCAATCCGGCGTTGCTCCCGGTCGGTGACTCCCTCTTCTCCCCGCAATTACACGAGGCCTCTGTACTGGAAGACCACGTCGGGCCGTTTGCGTTGACCGCTACTGATGCTACCGTAGGAGGCTGCAGCGTTCCGACAGGAATCAAACACGAGTCCGCTGGGATTGAAGCTGATACTTTGCTTTTTAGCCAATCAAGTACATGGACGCCAAAGTGTAGCCACATGCTTCAACAAATGCCCAGAGCACTTTCTCATGAAAACGTTCTTCCCCCTCGGTATCACTCCATCACAACTCGATTCTCATCATGGCGACGCTGACGCTCCTCTGCGCGTTCCTCCCCGGCCCGCTCGTGTTTTTAAGCGTGGAGATCGCGCACGACGCTATGGTCACCGCGCTGCAGAAGGCCATCGCCTCCAAGTTGAGCGCCGAGGGCCTCGACGGCTTTATACCCGTCACCTTGGAGCTGTACATCGCCAAGGACCACGGCGCGTGGATCGAGATTGACGACGCCGAGGCGCAGCTGCGCCGCGCTTCAAAGGACGTCTCGCATCTGGAGAAGCTGCATGGACCGCGATCACTCAACCACGAGACTTGCTTCGGGCGAGCACCAGCGCTTGGCGACGACGACAACATCCACGTGATGGTGCTGCGTCGCGAGGTCGATTACTATCAACCACTACCCAAGCGGCTCAAACGCGAGCAGGACGTAACCGAGCTAAGCTTACAAGATCTGTGGCAGGTGTCGGCGTTGAAGCGCCCGACGATGCCAGCCGTGGACGAGCTCGAGAGCCTGCTGCTTCGTCCGCTGCCGTTCCGCTTGGCAAACTGTCTCAAAGACCGCGAGATCCACGAAGCCTGTGACCAAAACGGACCGCTGTATTCGTGTCTGGAGCTAGAGACGCTTATCAACGCCTTTGTGCTAACAGTCAAGCCGGCGAAGCACGCTCGTCCGACATCGGTGCGCGCGTGGCAGCCGCTGTACGACGCGCTGCTCCAGATCCCAATCACTCTTTGTGCTGGCGAGGGGCTCTTCCTGAAACGCAGTCGATTCTCTGCAGCCCCCGACGACCACACCACAAATGGTCGCCGTGAGCGGCCCGACATGGTTCTCGAGTGCGGAGGCCTCATATACTTTCGTGGAGAGGAGAGAGTGGGCGGTCTGGAGGAGTGCCGGATCGCCCGACGCGAGCTGAGGGCCAAGATGTGTGGATGGAGCAAGATCTTCTACGGCGATCTCCCCTACATCCTGGGGTACGCCACTGCCGGAGACGATGTTCAAGTCGTGGCGATTAGTGACGATAAGCGTACTATCGGAGGTTGCTTGACGAGTATCCTCGCCAGCTTCAGCATCCTCAACATCACGACCGCGCTCAAAGTCTTCTACAACCTGGCGTTTGTGCTCGCACTCATGATCGACAAGAGCGAGCGACTGTATCCCTACGGTCTGGCACCGTTCGACTCGAACGTGAACCCGACGCGGACGATCACGATGCTGGACGGCGCTGTCGAGCGCACGATCGACCACCGCATGGCCCCTTACTTTCCCCGACACGTCGAAGTGTATACGGCTCTAAAGGGGCTCAGCGCACTCGGAAGTGAGACCACGCACCTACAGACTGTGGAGTTCATGGTGGAGCTACCAAAAACGGAGAGGTACGGACAATTGGTCGTGGAGCTCGCTCCAATTGGCGTCTTGGCGCTTCCGAACCCCGACAGCGTCCGCGTGTGGCTCAAAGATGTTCTGACGGCGCTCCAGTACCTTCACGGATGTGGCTACTGCCACGGCGACATCACATGGCGCAATGTGGTGTACGTGCCCAGCTCGACCGGGCCGGGCTACTGGGTGTTGATCGACATGGACAAGTGCCGACCACCCCACGAGTACCCCATTGATGGGTCGCATCCGTTCGTTGGCGAGACGCTCCGTTTCGAGCACGATCTGTACCAAGTGGGTACGATGCTGTCCGAGTTGTCGTTCGACTTGCCGGGGGACATTGCCGCCGTGAAGAAGCGGCTATTGTCCGCGGTCGAAGAGGAGAAGGTTGGCATCAGCAAACTCTTGGCGGAGCTTAGCCTGTGAGGACGCGGAATATCGTCCTGACCAGTGCGTGTTCGATGCGCGTATCTACGTTTCCTTTATGTCGTTATGCCGTGTGTCGATCTCCTTCTTGGATGATCGATACGGTACCTGATGCCCACAGGCTAGCTACATATCCTAAACACCAAACTCTACTTTGTATCCGTGCCATGTTTCCACATCGAGACTTGGAATAGCAGCGTCCTGCGTCAGTAGCGTTCTTGCTCGTCTTGCTAACGATCGAGCGCTGTTCAGCACGCAGTGGATCTCCAACAGTGCTCATGCCGCCGCAGGAGTCGACGGGGGGGCGGAAATGCACCACACGTGAGACCTTTTTGTAGCCAATCGAATCATGCAGTCAGTCAAAGTGTAGCCATGTGCTCGATTTAGAGAAGTACCAAACAGGACGCACACGTGCCTCTCAAGGCCTCGACCTTGTTCGGTGGCAGCAAGAACGCACTGGTTGTGTCGTCTCGTGACGTGATGGAGATCTCGATGGAAGCGACTGCAGCAGCTGGTGGCGGCTCCCGAAGTACGCCGCCCACGCCGAGGCGGCGCGGAGATAGCGCGACGTGCGTGACGCCGCGGGCTGTCACAGTGGAGCTCGAGCCTCCGCAAAGCCCACCGCTCGGCGCGGATGCGCCTGCTCCTCCTCCTTCTCCACTACCGCGACCACAGGTGTCCCGCCAGCGCGCGTCGCGGCGAACCACGCGCCAGAGCATCCGCGAGTTCGTGCGCGAGCCGCGCCAGGCGCTCCAGCGGCTGCGGCCACAGACCGTCGCTCGCGTCTCAGTCGCGGCCGCGCGGCAGCGCGCATCGTTCCGGCGCAAGCTGCTGCGCGCCAACACGAGCCAGCTCGCACCGCACGAGGAATCGCCACTCAAGCTCGGCAGCTTCCGCTCGGGCGAGGTCGCGACGCTCGTGTTCGTCGCCAAGCTGATCATGTCGCTCGGACCGCTTGTGCAACTCGTCTGGACGGTCTTCATCGAGCCGGACAGCCGCGCGCCGGCCTCGCTCGAGACGTTCAATGTGAGCAACAACGACGCCGCCGAGGCCACGATCCAGCTGCTAGTTCCCGTGAGGGCTCAGAAAAATATCTGGAAGAGCAAAACTAGTCGTGAATGAAAAATGACGTGTTGTGATATGTCGTGCGTGTTCAGTCAGGTGCCGCTGGAATGATCATACCGGTTTGGTGATTGCGTCAGCGAATCGATACGCCGTGCGTAGAAACCTGCGCCGATACTAACCGTCGTTGGTTCCGAGCATTCGGAGCGCATCCTGAGCTGTGATCCCTGTGAACTTGTCCGCAGTCGTGAGCTTCTCCTTCACTGCAGTACGGCGTTCAGACATGTGGACCTTGAACGTGGTGAGTACGGTCCCCAACTGGACGATGTCGTGATGGTAGCTAAGTCTTTCCCCCTTGAACGGATGATCCCAGTTGATGGTTTGGGTGTCGTTGCGGTAGGACTTGTCCATATCGATCAGCAACCAGTAATTTGTACTTTCTCGAGGCACAAGCAACATGTTGCCCCACTGAACGTCGCCATGGCAGTGGCCGGAACCGTGCCAGTAACCCAAGGCCGTGAGCATACCATGTAACCATGAAGTGATCTCGTCGACCGTCGAAGGCTGGGAATGGAAACCGACCGGTGATAGACGAACGCTCTGGATCTGATCTAGATTTGCTGGATCCCCGCTCAACTTCTCCACCGTCTGCAAGTGTGTGACTCCGCCGTAGGTCTCATTCAAAGCGCGTAACTCTTCGTACACACTCATCAGTCGCTCGAGATCTTTGGCTTCACAAGCGCGCTTGTACCTACGTTCCACCATTCGGCCCCGCTCCGTGAGTTTGAACTTGTTGGTTTCAAGATGGCCCGTGCAAGAAAAGCGATTCATGCTCGGATGCTTCGTCAGCTTGGCCATCAGCAACAAGAGACGCGACAGATTGAAGAATACTCGAAGCGCACGATCCAGTTGTTTGGCGATATTCACCTTCAGGATAGGCTCTAAGTGGCACAGTCCATCGTTTCTTGGAATCACGAAAATTTCAACATCAGGCCCAGACGTGGCGTAGCCCAAGATGTATGGAAGGTCCCCGTTACGAGTGACGCTCCACTGGTTCATCTTCGCAGTTAACTCGTCCTGCGCCGCTAGGATCGAGTTCATGGCGCTCTTCTCTTCACCGCGCATTATAATCACTCCGCCATGGTAGAGGACATAATCTGCTCGTGTTCTGGCGACGGAGCCCCCAGTGGGGTCGGCAGTATTCCGAGTGTCTGAAAATCCGTTATCCTTCGCCTTGAGTAGCACTGTGCACATCCTGAGCAATGTGTCGTGGAAGAACTGCCACGCGTTTTCTGAGTCTTTCGCTTCCGCTGGATACTTGATGTGGACCAAGAAAGCGTTCATCAACTGCTCCAAAGTAGTGCAAATCACGAGCGGACCACCGGCTTCAAACAGTGCTGGGATCAAGGACAGCTTCATCCGCTCCATTCGGAATGGGAGCTTTTGAAGCAGCAAATCTTCCAGTTCTTCTTTCAGCGGCAGCTTGTTGCGTTCCAGCTCGATGCACTCCCATAGCTCCAGCAGAGTCATGCCAACTTTCTGTCGCTTGGCCTCTCGTTCGTGCCTCTCGAGCTCGCGAAGCAGCACGATCACATGGATCTGCTCGCCGTTGCCAAGCGCTGGTTCCCGCCCGAAGCACTTGTCGTGGTTAAGCTGTAGCAGCGGCGGGAGTTTCTTCAGATGCGATGCGTCGATTGCAGCGCGGCGCAGATGGGCCTTGGCGTCGTCGATCTCGATCCACGCGCCGTTGTCCTTGGCGAGGAAGAGCTCCAGGCTGAGCGGGGAAATGCCGTCGACGCCCTCGGCGCTCAACTTGGAGAAGATGACCATCTGCAGCACGTCAAGATCAGCGTCGCACGCGATCTCCACCTTGAAGACCATCAGTTCCCCGTGGAGGAGCGCACAGGCGAGCGTCAGCGTCGCCATGGTGAGCTGCGCAGCTCGGCGAGTGATAACCCGTGCACGCGAAGCCTTCCTGTTTTGTGATGCTGCGAGCCGGCGCTGAGGCGCACGAACCGAAGGTTGCGCGGGAAAGTCGGCGGATGTTGTGAAACCGTCAAAAGGGAAATCTCCGCATCGCTGCAACTTCGAGCCACATCGATCAGCTGCTCACGGAGTCGTTGGCTTGAACGTGTTGATCGCGCGGGCTAACACTGTAAATGATGATTTGCAGCGTATCCACAGCAGAGCGGCAAAGAGCGCAACTAGGGTTTCGAGCGTGTAGTCACCATTGCATGTCACGACGGTGGATTGGTGTGCTGGGGATATCCACCCAAATACTGATGTTGGGCATGCGAGTGCGGATTCCTCGAGCTGGGGATGCTCGTGTCGTCTCCTCATCTAGGTGATGTGCTCGCACGGACAGTTCGACGCATGACGCCAGCATGAGGGTGCCATCTGTAGTTGAACGGTACGGGTTTTGGCGTCAGGACTCCGTGGGCTTGCGCGCAGTCCACCGTGGAGCTCCCATTTGAGCGAAGCGAGGGAGTTTATCTGGGGCCGAGTGGGAAGATGATGCACAACGCAGACGAGCTGTGGTGGCAAGGTGCTCTGATACGCCAATTGTCAATCGACTCAGATATAAACGTAGACCACGCAAATCGGTTTTGGCCAACCAAATCGCATCCTCAGAGTTTTCCTTGAAGTCGATGTACCGGTACCGTATTCCTACGTGCACATGCACTTCCACGTCGACCCCAGCAACGAGAAAAGATTGAGGTGTGAGCTCAGGCATGCATGCACCGAGCACAGAGACACAGACACACCACCAACACCCCGAACCTGGGCATGCGAGCGGGTATCACACATCATAGAGCCCCATGCTCCGGGTTTTGCACGTGGACGATCCGAGGAGAGTGATGGTGACTGAGGTTTCCATGACCCGTCCCAAAATCTGGAAATATCTGGATTAGACTGTTGTTCCCAAAAACTTTTCCGAATGAGAACGGCCTCTCTTCACGTTCTCACGCAAAGAACATTTTCTCCCCTGCTTCACAGCTCGTCTCTCATCATGGCGACAGTGACACTCGCCTGCGCGCTCTTGCACGCAACGCTGGCGGTCTTCAAGGTGGAGATCGCGCTCGACGCCACGGTCAACGACCTCCAGAAGGCTCTCGCCTCCAAATTGAGTGCCCGGGGCGTCGACGGCATTCCCCCGATCAGCCTGGAGCTCTACCTCGCCAAGGACAACGGCGCGTGGATCGAGATTGACGACATCGAGGCCCAGCTGCGCCGCGCTTCCACAGACACCCGGTATCTCAACCGACTGCTGCCGGAGCGGCCGCTCAGCCACGAGAAGTGCTTTGGGCGAGAGCCGGCGCTTGGCAACGGTGAGCAGATCCACGTGATCGTGCTGCTTCCCGAGGACGAGAACTATCAACGAGAACGCAAGCGGCTCAAACGAGAGTACCCAACCGAAGTAAGCCTAGAAGATCTCTGGCAGGTGACGGCGCTGAAGCGCCCGACGATGCCAGCCGTGGACGAGCTCGAGAGCCTGCTTCTTCGTCGACTACCATTCCGCTTGGCAAGCTGTCTCAAGAACCGTGAGATCCACGATGCCTGTGACCCCGATGGACCGCTGCGGTCGTGTGTGGAGCTGGAATCGCTTATCAACGCCTTCGTGCTGACAGTCAAGCCGGCGAAACACGATCGTCCGACATCGGTGCGCGCGTGGCAGACGCTGTACGACGCGCTGCTCCAGATCCCGATTACTCGTTGTGCTGGCGGGGGGTACTACTTGACAGGCGGTCGAAACGCCGCGGCCCCCGACGAGCGCACCAGTAACGGTCGACGCAAGCGGCCGGACATGGTTCTTCAGCACGGAGGCCTCGTATATTTGCGCGGGGAAGAGAGAGTGAGCGGCACGGAAGAGCTCAAGATCGCTCGATACGACCTGCGGGCCAAGATGCGTAGATGGAGCAAGATCTTCTACGGCAATCTCCCGTACATACTGGGGTACGCCACTGCCGGCGACTACGTCCAAGTTGTGGCGATTGAAAGCAACGGAGACTCCGACGGCCTTTGTCGGATGAACGACCTTGTCAGCTTCAGCATCCTCAATGTCACGACCGCGCTCAAAGTGTTCTACAACCTGGCGTTCGTGCTCGCACTCATGACCGACAAGAGCGAGCGACTGTATCCCTATGGTTTAGCACCGTTCGACCCGAACGTGAACGCGGCGCGGACGATCACGATGCTGGACGGCGCTGTCGAGCGCACGATCGACCAGCTCACGTGCCCCTATTTTCCTCGGTTCGTGGACGTGTACAAGACTCTCAAGCAGCTCAGCGCACTCGGAAGTGAGACCACGCACCTCCAGACTGTGGAGTTCATGGTGGAGCTTCCGAAGACAGAGAGGTACGGACAACTGGTCGTGGAGCTCGCTCCAATTGGCGTCTTGGCGCTTCCGTCCCCCGACAGCGTCCGTGCGTGGCTCAAGGATATTCTCACAGCGCTCCAGTACCTTCACGGGTGTGGCTACTGCCACGGCGACGTCACTTGGCGCAATGTGGTGTACGTGCCCAGCTCGACCGGGGCGGGCTACTGGGTGTTGATCGACATGGACAAGTGTCGCCCGCCCCACGAGTACCCCATTGAATGGCCTCATCCGTTCGTTGGCGAGACGCTACGTTTCGAGCACGCACTATTCCAAGTGGGTACGATGCTGTCCGAGTTGCCGTTCGACTTACCGGAGGACATTGCTGCCGTGAACAAGCGGCTCTTGTCTGCGGTCGAGGAGGAGAAGGTTGGCATCAACGAACGCTTGGCCGAGCTTGGCCCGTGAGGACACGGGATATCGTCCCTCCCAGTACGAGTTCGATGTCCCGGCGAGCTCGATACCAGAGCATCGGAGTGTCTACGTTTCCTTTATGTCGTGTGTTGACCTCTTTCTTGGATCATTGATACCTGATGCCCCACAGGGCTACATATCCTAAACAGCAAATCTTTCTTCGTAGCGGTGCCGTGTTTACACATCGAGACTTGGACAGCAGCGGTCCAGTAGCGTTCTTGCTCGTCTTGCCAGCGATCATGCGCAATGAGAGTACGGGAGTGAACACGGAGCCTAATGCCAACTGATACTCAAACTTGTAGCCAAATCAAATCATACGGACAAAGTGTAGCCATGTGCTCGATTTAGAGAAGTACCAAACAGGACGCACACGTGCCTCTCAAGGCCTCGACCTTGTTCGGTGGCAGCAGGAACGCATTCGTTGTGTCGTCTCGTGACGTGATGGAGACGTCGATGGAAGCGACCGCTGCAGCTGATGGCGGCTCCCCCAGCACGCCGCCCACGCCGAGGCGGCGCAGAGATAGCGTGACGTGCGTGACGCCGCGGGCTGTCGCGGTGGAGCTCGAGTCTCCGCAAAGCCCACCGCTCGGCGCGGATGCGCCTGCTCCTTCTCCTCCTCCTCCTCCTTCTCCACTACCGCGACCACAGGTATCCCGCCAGCGCGCGTCGCGGCGAACCACGCGCCAGAGCATCCGCGAGTTCGTGCGCGAGCCGCGCCAGGCGCTCCAGCGGCTGCGGCCACAGACCGTCGCTCGCGTCTCAGTCGCGGCCGCGCGGCAGCGCGCATCGTTCCGGCGCAAGCTGCTG
>JAMFLL010000138.1:0-61174 GCA_027475725.1 Pythium rhizo-oryzae | reverse complement strand
GTCGCGCTCATCGTCGAGATCGCCGAGCGCTACGGCGTGGACGCCGTCTGGGCCGGCTGGGGCCACGCCAGCGAGAACCCGCTGCTGCCCGACACGCTGCTGCAGAGCAACATCGTGTTCATCGGCCCGCCGTCCAAGCCCATGCGCGCGCTCGGCGACAAGATCGGCTCCACCATCATCGCGCAGAGCGCGAGCGTGCCCACCATCGCCTGGAACGGCGACGGCATCAACGTCGACTACCGCGCCGAGGGCACCATCCCCGACGCCACCTACAAGGCCGCTGAGCTCCAGGACTACGAGCACTGCCTCGAGCACTGTAAGCGCATCGGCTTCCCCGTCATGATCAAGGCCAGTGAGGGCGGCGGCGGCAAGGGCATTCGCAAGGTGCTCGAGGAGTCCCAGGTGCAGTCCGCGTGGGAGGCCGTGCGCGGTGAGATCCCCGGCTCGCCCATTTTCGTCATGAAGCTCGCGCCCAAGTCGCGCCACTTGGAGGTGCAGCTGCTGGCCGACGAGTACGGCAACGCCATTGCGCTCAGCGGCCGCGACTGCTCCGTGCAGCGTCGCCACCAGAAGATCGTCGAGGAAGGCCCCGTGCTCGCGCCGTCGGCCGAGGTCTGGGACTCGATGATGCGCGCCGCCACGCGCCTCGCGCAGGAAGTCGAGTACGTCAACGCCGGTACGGTCGAGTACCTCTTCAGCGAGCTCCCGGAGGACGAAGGCAAGGCGTTCTTCTTCCTTGAGCTGAACCCGCGTCTCCAGGTCGAGCACCCGGTGACGGAAATGATCACAAACGTCAACCTGCCGGCCGCGCAGCTGCAGGTAGCCATGGGTATCCCGCTGCACTTTATCCCGGACGTGCGACGACTGTACATGAAGGACGCGTTCGGCCGCACGGAGATCGACTTCGAGAACGAGAAGCAGGCGCCGCCGAACGGCCACGTCATTGCCGCGCGTATCACGGCTGAGGACCCGAACGCTGGCTTCCAGCCTACCAGTGGTTCCATCAAGGAGCTCAACTTCCGCTCGACGCCCGATGTGTGGGGCTACTTCTCGGTCGACTCCTCGGGCCAGGTGCACGAGTTTGCTGACTCGCAGATCGGTCACTTGTTCTCCTGGAGCACGTCGCGTGACCGCGCACGTAAGAACATGATTCTCGCGCTCAAGGAACTGTCGATCCGTGGTGACATCCACACGACGGTCGAGTATATTGTCAACATGATGGAGTCCGACGACTTCGTGTACAACCGCATCCACACCGCATGGCTCGACGAGCGCATTTCGCGTCACAAGGAAGTGCGTCTGCAGGGCCGACCGGACCCCCTGTTGGTCGTGTTGGTTGGTGCCGTGTGCTCGGCGTACCAGGCGTCGAATGCTCGTCTTGAAGAGTACGTGAAGCAGCTCGAACGTGGTCAGCTGCCGTCGAACGACTTCCTGTCGCAGCACGAGCCGCTTGAGCTCATCTACGAAGGCATCAAGTACAACATCAAGGCCTACCGCAGTGGTCCGATCCAGTTCACGCTCTTCTGTAACGACACGTACGTGCAGGTCGAGATCCGCACGCTCTCGGACGGTGGTTTCTTGGTGCTGCTCAACGGCAAGTCCCACGTCGCTTACGCCACCAAGGAGGCGCAGGGCCTGCGTCTCGTGCTCGACGGTAACACATGCGTGTTCACCAAGGAGTACGACCCGACGCGCCTCGTCACCAACACGGCTGGTAAGCTCGCCCGCTACCTCGTTGAGGACGGCGCTCGTCTCCGCCGCGGCATGCCGTTCGCGGAAATTGAGGTCATGAAGATGTACATGCCCCTGCTCACGCCGGAGGCCGGTGTGATCCGTCTGCTCAAGACGGAGGGTGCTGTGCTTGCGCCTGGCGATTGCATTGCTACCATGGAACTCGACGACCCGTCGTGCGTGAAGAAGTCGGAGACTTTCCTTGGTGCGCTCCCCGCCTCGGAGGGCTCCAAGAACGGCGTCAAGTCGCTTCACAAGCTCCGTGCGGCTCAGTCGACGCTCAAGACGATCCTTGAAGGTTACTACGTGCCCGAGGATCTCACGCAGAAGGCTGTGAACGACCTGTTCGCGTCCCTCGCGGACCCGCTTCTGCCTATCGAGGAGCTCAAGGAGGCCATGTCGCCGCTTGCCGGCCGCATCCCGCTTGATGTGTTCGCCAAGATCACGGACAAGCTCCAGCACTTCCGTAGCCTCATCAAGAATGCCACCGAGCCGGTCGCGCTTGATGTCACTGAGATCACCAAGATCCTCGACGAGCACAAGGCGACCCTGCAGAACGATCGCAAGGCGTCAGACTTCGAGAACGTCGTTGCGGGCCTCCGTGACATTGCCGACAAGTTCAAGCGCGGCCTTGAGTCGGCTCTCGAGTCGGTGCTGACGGAGCTGATCAACCAGTACTACCTCGTCGAGAACCAGTACGCTCGCTCGCACAACATCGAAGATGTCGTGTTGAGCCTGCGCCAGCAGCACTCGGGCGACTTGGTTTCGGTCTTCTCGATTGCGCGTTCGCACTTGGCTCTTGAGACCAAGAACAAGGTTCTCATGCAGCTGCTTCGCCGCATCTCGCGTGAGTCCTCGGTGGCCTCGCGTCAGGCCCTGAAGTCGGCGGCGTTCTTGCCGCTGCTCGAGCGCCTCGCTGAGTTCAAGGAGAACCACTACTCGCTGGTTGCCCTCGAGGCCCGTCAGATTTTGATCGACTTCAAGATGCCGTCGTACCGCGAGCGCTTGAACCAGGTCGAGGCGGTGCTTCGTGAGATCATCGCTGAGGGCCAGCCCTCGGAGCTGTCGGCCAAGTACACCGGTCTGTTGGACCAGTCGCAGCCGCTGTTCGATCTGCTCATTGGTCTTCTTGATCACAGCGACACCAAGATCCGCGACTGTGCGATGGAGCTGTACATCCGTCGTATCTACCGCTCGTATGTGATCGAGTCGATGGAGACGAAGGACTTCGGCGAGATCTTCGCCAAGAAGTTCGAGTTCAAGTCGCCTGTGTACGATGTGCTGCCGGTGGGTGTGCAGCCCAACCAGAGTTACGACGACTTGGCCAGCCTTGCGAGTCAGCAGCGCAACAGCAGCCAAAACGACCTCGCGGCGATGGAGAAGCAGGCGCCGTCGCCGACGGCTTCGGGCGAAAAGCCCAACGGCGAGCTCTTCACCGTCATGGTTGCGGATGTGTCGCCCAACGTGGTGCGCCACGGTGCGATTGTGAAGTTCGAGAACTTGGAGAAGATGAAGGTGGCATTTGATGAGCTCATTGCGCTCTTCCCGCTCGCCAAGAAGTCACTTTCGGCGGCGAGCAAGACTGCCCCTGTGAACGTGCTGCACATCATTCTGCTGGAGGAGAGCACGGAGGAGACTGTGCTCTTGCAGCAGGCGGAGACCTTCCTCAAGTCGATCTCGGACAACCTGAAGGACCACAACATCCGTCGCGTGACGTTTGCGATTCGCCCGCAGCCCACGTCGGGCCTCGCTGACCTGCTCTCGTACCCGGGTATCTACACGTTCCCGAGCCGCATCGGCTTCGCTGAGGACAAGATTGTGCGTCACATGGAGGCCCCGCTCGCGTACAAGCTTGAGTTGCGTCGTCTTCGCAACTACAGTGTCGTGCCGCTCACGTCGGACAACAAGAACGTTCACTTGTACCTGGCGAAGACCAAGCCGTCGGACGCCCACATCGTGTCCGAGCCGTTCCAGCGTGTGTTCGTGCGTGCTGTCGTGCGTCAGCTCGACCGTGCGGATGAGAAGTCACGCTCGCAGTACGACGCGTACCCTGGCCCCGAGCGTACGCTCGTGGACGCGCTCAACGCGCTCGAGCTCGCGATTGGTAGCTCGGCCGTGAAGAACGGTTTGCCGACGAAGAACAACCACGTGTTCCTCAACATCCTTCCGGAGGCTGCAGTGGGACCGCAGTACCTTGAAGGTGTGATGCGCATCTTGGCTTCGCGGTACGCCGACCGCCTTGAGCAGCTCAACATCTCGAAGGTCGAGCTGAAGATTAACGCGCGCTTCAACGCGGACTCGGCCCCGATCCCGGTGCGTCTCATCGCGTCGAACCCGACGGGCTACGTGCTTCGTGTTGAGGCCTACGTTGAGGCTGCGGGCCACCCGGAGCCGATCTTCACCTCGATCGGTGATGAGGTCCACGGTGAGCTCGATGGCATGCCGGTGACCACTCCGTACCCGGTTGTGTTCCCGCACGACAAGAAGCGCCAGATGGCCAAGGCAATGTCGAACACCGTCTACGTGTACGACTTCCTCGAGCTGTTCGAGCATAGCCTGCTTCGCTCGTGGCGCCGCTTTGTGCACGAGCGCTCCAAGGGTGGTGTGTCGAACGTCTCGATCCCAAACCACTTCCTTGACGCCCGCGAGCTCATTCTTGATGAAAGCGGAAACGCCCTTGTGGAGACGGACCGTCCGCGTGGCCAGAACACCATCGGTATGATCGCGTGGTTGCTGACGCTCTACACGCCCGAGTTCCCCGAGGGCCGTGAGATCATCGTTATCTCGAACGACATCACGTTCAAGGCGGGTTCGTTCGGTACGCTGGAAGACCGTCTGTTCGAGCTCGCGTCCAAGCTGTCGCGTGACAAGGGCATTCCGCGCCTCTTCTTCTCAGCGAACGCTGGTGCCCGCATCGGCATGGCTGAGTCGATCAAGAACCTGTACAAGATCTGCTGGAAGGACGAGAACGACCCGACGAAGGGCTTCGAGTACCTCTACCTCACCCAGGAGGACTACGAGAAGCTCTCGTCGCAGGGCGCCGTGAACGCTGAGCTGCGTGTGACGAGCGCCGGTGAGCAGCGCTACGTGGTGACGGACATTGTTGGTCGCGAGAGCGACCTGGGTGTCGAGTGTCTCCGCGGCAGTGGTACGATCGCTGGTGAGACCTCCCGTGCCTACCAGGAGGTCTTCACGCTCACGTACGCGTGCGGTCGCAGTGTCGGCATTGGTGCCTACCTGGTGCGTCTTGGTCAGCGTACCATCCAGAACACGACGCACTCGCCGATCATCTTGACGGGTTACCAGGCGCTGAACAAGCTCATGGGTAAGGACGTGTACACGTCGAACGACCAGCTTGGTGGTGTCAAGATCATGCACACGAACGGTGTCACGCACATGTCGGCCAAGAACCACCTCCACGGTGTCTACTCCATCATCGAGTGGCTCAGCTTCGTGCCGGCCGTGCGTCGTGGCCCGCTGCCGATCCGCGACATCGCTGGTCTCGACCAGATTGAGCGTCCGATCGAGTTCTACCCCGCCGACAAGGGCACTCAGTACGACCCGCGCGCGCTGCTGGCTGGTAAGGTGGACGAGACCACGGGTCAGTGGCTCTCGGGCTTTATGGATAAGTCCTCGTTCCGCGAGACGCTCGACGGCTGGGCTAAGAGCGTCGTTGTCGGCCGTGCTCGTCTCGGTGGCATCCCGTGTGGTGTGGTCATCACGGAGGTCCGCACCTCCGAGAAGATCGTGCCCGCCGATCCGGCCTCGCCGGCGACGCAGGAGAATCTCGTGCAGCAGGCTGGTCAGGTTTGGTTCCCGGACTCTGCCCACAAGACAGCGACGGCGATCCGCGACTTCCAGGGTGAGGACCTCCCGCTCTTCATCTTCGCCAACTGGCGTGGTTTCTCGGGTGGCCAGCGCGACATGTTCGACGAGGTGCTCAAGTTCGGTGCCGCGATCGTTGACGGTCTCGTCAACTACGAGCAGCCCGTGTTCGTGTACATCCCGCCGTTCGCGGAGCTTCGCGGTGGTGCCTGGGCGGTCGTCGACCCGACGATCAACGAGGGTATTATGGAGATGTACGCCGACCCGCAGGGCCGTGGTGGCGTGCTCGAGCCGGCTGGTCTCATCGAGATCAAGTACCGGAAGAAGCAGCTCCTCGAGACTATGCACCGCCTTGACGCCAAGCTCCAGGCGCTGAAGCAGCAGCTTGCGGCGCTCGCGCCCGAGGACCGCGAGCGCGAGGAGCCCAAGATCCATCGCGAGATCAAGAACCGCGAGAACACGCTGCTGCCGATCTACGTGCAGGTCGCGACCGAGTTTGCCGACCTCCACGACACGCCTGGTCGCATGAAGGCCAAGAGCTGCATCCGCGAGGTCGTGGAGTGGAAGAACTCGCGCACGTTCTTCTACTGGCGCCTCAAGCGCCAGCTCGCCGAGTTCAAGGTGCGCCGCGACCTCAGCGCCGCGACGTCGGGCAAGGTGGGCTTCAAGGACGCTGAGCAGTACCTGAAGTCGTGGTTCACGGAGGCCGTGAACGCCGGCCGCGTGACGCGCCAGACGAATGTGTCGGTTGCGGAGGTGTGGGCCGCCGGCGACAAGGACGTGCTGCTCTGGTTCGCGAGCGACAAGGACTGGATCCAGACCCGCCTGCTCGGGCTCAAGCGCGAGAACACGACCACGCAGGTCGTGCAGCTCGGTCTCCAGGACCCGAAGGCCGCGGTCGCGGGTATCCTCGAGCTGCTCCACCAGCTGAGCCCCAAGGACCGCGAGGAGGCGATCGCGTCGCTGCGCCGCGGCTCCATCTTCAGCAAGACCGGCTCGGGCTCCAAGCTCAACACGTTCCTCGTCGACGAGGACCTCGCGTAAGCGCTCACAACTCGATAGAGACCGGACCAAACCAACCTGCCTGTAAGTGTAGTGCACTTGTGAATGAATGAAATGAATGAACGAACAGGAGTCCGCAATCGCTCGAGTGAATGAATGGTTATGGGGATGATGATGTAGATGGGGAATTACTTTTACTGCTACTCAAGACGCCACACGCCGCGGCCTCGGGCTCACTTGGCGTCGGTGGCAGCGCGCGCGCGCTCCATCTTCTCCAGCGCCTCCTCGAAGCCCGGCGGGCACGTCATGGAGCGGTCCAGCCCCGCGAGCCCGATCACCGACTTGTTCGAGCGCCGCAAGAAGCTCAGGTCGTGGTCGCGCGTGATGGTCGCGGGCGGCGTCGGCACGTCCGCCTCGGCGTCCTCGTCTCCGTCGCTCGTCTTGCGCGACGACGACGACGACGTGGGCGGCGACGCCTTGCCCGCGGTCGAACCCGGGGTCTCCGGGGCTGCTCCGTTGGAGGACGCCGACGGCGTCGCCTGGTCCTGGTCCTGGGCCTCCGAGGGCTGGTCCTGCGCCAGCAGACGCTTGGCCTCGGCCTCGGCCTGCTTGGCGCGCTTGTGGGCGGCGGCCTCGAGCGCGCGCTGCTCGTGCATGAACGCGTGCCAGTCCATGGCGTTGTACTCGGCGAGCGGGCCGAGCGCCGCGCGGTACTTCTTGATGAACGCGCGGACCTGCTTCTGGAGCGCGACGCGACGCATCGGCAGCTCGTCCTGCGTCGCGCGGTACTGCGGCAGCAAGCGGTAAAACAGCGGGCGCACCGTCTTCAGCTCGATGATGCCGGCCTCGACGCTGCGCACGCCAAAGAACGAAAACAGCGGGAACGACAGCAGCACCAGCATGATCGAGGACCAGTACCAGTCGGTCACGAGCGCGAGCACGACGCCGTACGTGAGCCAGAGCACGGGCACGGCCACCATCGAGAACGCGATCTTCTTGCTCAGCACCACGTCGCGGCCGGCGACCTTGACCTTGGAGCCAGCGAGCGCCTTCTTCTGCTCCTGCGACGCCACGTACCGCGCGACGAGCCCCACGGGCGCGTTCAGCACGAATGACGGGATCGACGCCAGCGCAAAGATCAGCGCGCCGTACAGCGCCGAGCCGATCACGTCGTGGAGGCTCCACCACGCGATGAACGGCACCTGGTGGTCCTTGAGCCCCATGAGCTTGAGCGTGCGGTTGTAGTCGTCCAGCGTCTTGTGGAGCGCCGCCAAGTCCTCCTGCGCCTCGGGCAGCGCGCTGAGGATCTTGTAGCCCTCGGCGAAGCGGCGGTTCAGGTCCTGGGTCTCCTTGACCGTGAGCCGCACGCCCGAGCGCTGGAACAGGCGCCGCGCCGTGAAGATGAGCTGCAGAATGTTGTAGTCGGGCGCTGTGACGATCACGGCGCGCATGCCTTCCTCCACGCGGTGCAAAAAGTCGTTGCACGCCTGCCGCTTGTCCTCGCGGTACGTCTTCATGAGCTGGTCGTCGACTGTGATGGGCGTGCCAAACTCCACGGTCACGCGGCCGCGGAAGCGGTGGCCACGGAAGTAGTTGAGCCCCACAGGCACCACGGGCACGTTCACGTTGTACTTGTCCTTGACGCCGAGCGCCATGATCGCCACGCCGGCCTTGAGCGGCAGCAGGTCCGTGCGGTCGTGCGAGCCGCCCTCGGGGAAGATGCCGATGCAGTTGCCGCGGTTCAGGTGCGTGTACACCTTGGCAAACGTCACGGCCTGGTCCACCTTCTTGAAGATACCGAACGGCGCCGGCTCGCGCACGGGCTTGTCGGCGCCGTCCTTGAGCACGCCCTCCACCACGAGCTCCGTGTCGCTCACCACGCGCACGATCTTGACCGGCGCGCCGCTGTCCTTGACCTGCTTGCCCTGGAAGCGCACCTGGTCGCCCGGCGTGACCTGCGCCGTGAACTGCGTGCCTTCGCCCAGCACCGTGTACTGCGTGGGCGCGGCCGCCGCCTTGGGCTCGCTGTCGCCGGCGACGGCCGCGGCGAGGTCCTCGGCGGCCTGCGCCATCGCGAGCGCGGCCTCGGCCGCGTCGCGCAGCTTGATCTTGCCGACGCCCGGGATGACCGAGTCCTGCGGCCGCACGACCGGGATGCAGCCCATGATGCGGCTAAAGTCGCCGATCACGGGGCGGTGCCAGCTCTTCTCGGCGATGAGCAGCCCAACCTTGCGCGGGCTCGTCATCATGACCGTGAGCCCGTCGACAAACTGGTTGGCGTGGTTGCCCGTGAAGATCACGGGGCCCTCCTTCGGGATGTTGTCGAGCCCGACCACGTCGATGCTCTTGAACGAGATGCTGAGCACGCTGTTGAGGAACACGCGCGCCGAGCGGTAGATCACGTCGCTGAGGTTGTGCCAGAGCACGCCGAGCATCGTGAAAAAGGACGCGAGCCCCCAGTAGTACGGCGGCACGCCCAGGAAGCCCGACACGGCCTTCACCGGGTTCAGCGAGTCCACCGAAAGCGCCAGCAGCAGGCTCAGCGCCAGGAACTGCGACCACACGTCCTGGAGCACCTCGCGCTTGTAGAGCTTCATGGCGTCGGGCGCACTTGCGGGTCAACCGTGGGGAGCTCTTTTGTTGGATCTGAGTTGTGGGGAAGCGGCCAACGTGGGGAAGCGGCCAACGTTGGGGGAAGTGGGGATTCCGATTCGTTGGGAGGAGGTCGTTGGATCGCACCGATAAGCGGGGAGAACCGGCAGATTGGGGAATGCGGAACGCGATCGCTTTCGTTGTCGTGGCGTTGGGCGTCGGGGGCGTCGGGGGCGCCTTTGGGTCGGATCGCGGAGCCGCGCGAGTGAGCCGCGCGGCGTCGACAAGCCCACCCAGGCCGGAGAAAAAGAAAGTGAAGAATACCGTACTTAGTCGAAGACTATACAAATTTTTATATACATTTTGTTGTGTCGTGCGCAGTAGTGTAGACGAGCTCGCCGGTGACGCGCCACTGTCAGGGGCGGCGTTAGGTCAGTAGGTTGGCGCCTGTCCATTCCCCCACCCCAAAACTGGCGTGCCGGTGCCACAACCGAACAACGACTTGACTTCCGGGAAGTCAAAGATTTTTCCCTCCCCCCATCTCTGTTTTTTTTGTTTCCACGTCAACACACCTACAAACCTATAAAATCAGAGTGATGTTCTTTCTAGGCCCATGACGACCTACATTGACCATCACTCTTTATGACGCACGTCACACGCATGAGGTTCTGTACCCATCTCGCAACGGCTACAAGAATAGCGGCGCGCGGGCGTTCCGTCGTTTTCCGCTCCTCTGGACGTCGCGCGAGCGGCTATTTTCCGGTCGGGCGCGTGCGGCGGCGTCGCCGTCGTGGCGTGTCGCGTGCTCAATCGCTGTGGCTGTGTTGTTGTTGCCTGATCGCTTTAGTGCCCAGGCGCTCGCTCCCTCCCTCGCTCGCTGGCCGCCGCGACGCTCCCGCGCGCTCGCCGTCTCGCTGCCCCCGCTCGCCCACCGTGACGCGCGTGCTGCCGTTCGCGTCGACCGCCGCCGCCGCCACGGACGTCGCCATGGCCGACTCCAGTCTCGCGGTCGTGGACAACGTCATCAAGAAGCTGCTCACGGTCCAGGACAAACCCTCGCAGACCGAGGTCACGGACCTCACGAGCGAGGAGGTCATGCTGCTCTGCCGCAAGATCCGAACGGTACGCTCGACGGCCCGCTGTGTTAACACTTGTGACATGCTGACAACGCCGCGGCGGTGGCACAAACGTAGATCTTCCTGGAGCAGCCGGCGCTGCTGGAGGTGCCGGCGCCCATGAACATTTGCGGCGACACGCACGGCCAGTACTCGGACCTGCTGCGGCTCTTCGAGATCGGTGGCTTTCCGGACGAGAAGAGCTACCTGTTCCTGGGCGACTACGTGGACCGCGCGATGCAGAGCATCGAGACGATCTGCTTGCTGTTCGCGTACAAGATCAAGTACCCGAACCGCCTCTTCCTGTTGCGCGGCAACCACGAGTGCGCGTCCATCAACCGCATCTACGGCTTCTACGACGAGTGCAAGCGCCGCTACTCGGTCAAGCTGTGGCGGACGTTCGGGGACTGCTTCAACTGCATGCCCGTGGCTGCGGTCGTCGCTGGCAAGGTATCTGCTCTTTTCCCCTCCGCTTCATCTATGATTCCCAGGGCCGTTGACGCTCATTTTTTGCTTTGATTGTCCAGATCTTCTGCACCCACGGCGGGCTTTCGCCAGACCTGTATACACTCGACCAGATCCGCAACATCCGGCGGCCAACGGACGTGCCTGACGAGGTATTTCGTGGTATGGTTGGCTCTCACCGATCCACCAAAGATGGCTAACGAGTCCTGCTCGCTGTAGGGCCTGCTGTGCGACCTGCTGTGGGCCGACCCGGACCCAGACAGCCAAGGCTGGACCGAGAGCGACCGCGGCGTGTCCTACATCTTCGGCGCCGACGTGGTCGAGCAGTTTCTGCAGACGCACGACCTGGACCTCGTCTGCCGCGCGCACCAGGTCGTGTCGGACGGCTACGAGTTCTTCGCCGAGCGCCGGCTCGTGACCATCTTCTCGGCGCCCAACTACTGCAACGAGTTTGACAACGCCGGCGCGATCCTGTGCGTGGACAAGAACCTCACCTGCTCGTTCAAAGTGCTCTGCTCGAGCGACAAGAAGAAGGTGCCGCCCAAAAAGTGAGCCTCTAGACACCCCCACCCGCTAGCTCGTATGCCCAATACTACTATATAAACACGATTCTCCTCCACCCCTCGCTTCTGACGCTGGGCAGTCCTGTCCTGTCCTCACACGAACGGCTGCGCCACGACGTCCACGCGCGTCAACCCTTGGCGCCTGGGGCCGCGCGGTGGGCCTGCGGCCGCCGCCTGGCTCGCGGCCTCGCGAAGCTTTTGCAGCACGGCGTTACGCTTCGCCGTGAGCCCGGCGATGGCCTCGGCGAAGCGCGCACCGCGCTCCGCGAGCCGGCGCAGCTGCGCGTTAATCGCGTTCGCGAGTGCGCGGCACGCATCGGCCCGTAGCGCCGGGTCACCAAGCTGCTCGCTAAGCCGCACAAACAAGTCACAGGCCTCGAGCCGCTTCTCCAGCTCGTCCGTGCGCGGCGCCCACTCGTAGGTGGCCACGATGGCCTGCTGCGCGCGCGTCTGCACTTCAAGGTCCGCGAGCTCTGCGGCAAGCGTGCGCTGTCGCAGGAACAGCGCGCGGGGGTTGTTCTCGGGCGCCGCCAGCAGCTCGTTGTGCTCGCCCACCGCAGCGTCCACGATCGCGAGCGCGTGGAGCGAGCTGCCCAGCGCGCCGTACGCAGCCATTTGGTCGCGTGGGCTCGCTAGCACGGTCGCGACCTCGAGCGCCTCACGCCACAGCGTCGCGGCCTCGGCGAAGCGCTGCGTCGCGCTGTAGAGCAGCGCGAGGTTGCGCAGCGCGCGCTGTTGTGCGTGGAGGTCCTCGCTCTCGAGGGCGAGCTCAAGGTCGCGCTCGTGGGCCGCCTCGGCAGGCGCGTCGCGGCCCGCCGCGAGCAGCGCGTTGCCTAGCCAGCTCTCCAGGGAGCCCTGGATCTTGGCCAGTGCCTGTTTGGGTACGCTCAGCGGTTGTGCTGACTCGGCGGCTGCTGCAGTGAGCTCCTTGAGCTCCTCCAACGCGCTCGTCAGCGTCTCCGACGCCGAGACAAAGTCGGCATCGTGGAACGCCAGCTCCGCAAGCGCCGCGCGTGCGAGAACGCCTACCAGTGGGTCCAGCGCGCTCTCGAGCGCGAGTGTCAGGCACCGCCTCGCGTCCACGGGCGCGCTTCCGGCGTCGCAGGGCAGCGAGACCGTGGCACCCGACTCGGCGAGCGCGCGGCCGATGTGGTACCGCAGCGTGGCCTCGAGCCGCGCGTCGTGTGGAGGTCCGCTGTCGAGCGTCGCCGTCGCCGACGTCGTCGCGCGGTGCGCGGCAAGCAAGTGGCGCAGCGCGGCGTCCACGTCGCGGTCCTCAAAGCACTGCAGCGCTACGTTGTTCTGGCGCCGCGCCGCGATGGCTGGGTCACTCGGGGTGATCGTGTCCGGGTCTAGGGCATGGTGCCGCGCTTGGTCCGACGCGACGCCCTGTGCTCGGTCACACGAGACGAGCACTGTTCCATAATACATGGTGATACCGTTTGTGAGCATCGCATGCGCAGATGGCTATCCGCGTTCTACTCACCTTGAGCAGCGAGCTGCCGCGCTGTGGGGACCGTCGTGTCGCTCTTGCGTCGCGTGGCGCCGGCGGCCGAGTCTTGTGGCGGCCCCGCGAACCGCAGCGCCGCTTCGGCCGCGACCGCCGCGTCCTCGAGCGCTCCTTTCGCGCGCAGCAGCACGGCGTAATTGGCTGCCAGCGCCGCCTCTAGCTGCCGCCGCGGCTCGCTGCGGTCCTCTAGTGGCTCGCCGTTGTCGTCGGTCGCGGTCTCGGGCGCTGCCTCCAGCGCGCGCATTGCCTGCTTGGCCCTCAGCAACTGCGCCATTGCGGTCTTGACGTCGCCCACGCGAAAGTGGAGCGTCGATATGTTGGCGAGCGCGTTGATCTTGAGCTCGGCGAGCACGGCTCGCAGCTGCGCGGGGATCGCGTCGCCCGTGGTGGCCGCTGTGGTCGGTGCAGCCCTCGCGTCGCCCTCTTGGGACGATGGAGCGTCGACGGTCTCTGCTAACCCGCCCGGCGGCTCGGCCGCCACTAACGCCGCCGCCGCCTCGGACTGCTCTTTCTCCCGGGCCTCGTGGGCCTCGATCCACGCGAGCACCGTCTCGTAGTGGCCCAGCGCGCGCCGCAGCTCGCCTTGCGCGGCGCTGAGCTGCGCGAGCTGAGACTGCAGCTCCAGCAGCCGCTGCGCGCGGCCCACAGCCGGCGCGGCGCTGTCGGACGACTCGACGCCCGCGTCCAGCGCGTAATAGGCATCCAGCAACGCGTCGTACTGGGCCTGGAGCGTCGGCGGCGCCACGCTGCGGCGCTTCTCCGTCGGCGGCATCGTCAGCGCATTCTGCCGACAGGTCACGAAGCGGTGCGGAGTTTGGTAGTATACGGATCTTGTTTATGGTCATATCCATGCATTAACAGTTCTGCCATAAAAAGATATATGGGTACATCAAGTGGTGCATAACACGGCCACACGCTGGGAGATCTCCATAGGAGATTCTCCAGCCGCGGAAGCCGCCAAGACGCACGCAGTGGACGCCACGAGACGCGACTGCGCGTGTTCGATCCATCGCGCGCGTGGTCAGTTGCTGTCGCGGCGGCGCAGCTTGGACTTTTGCAGCTTCACCGCGCGCTCGGCGATCTCGACCTTGCGCTCGTAGTTCTTGATCTCTTCCTGGAGCGAGTAGCCCTTGGCCTTTTGCGCCACATAGTCGAGAATCTACGACAAAACAGCACATAAATCAGTGGTCTTTCCTCATGCACTTTCTCATAAGGAAACACGCACCTGGGGCATGTCCTTGTTGGGCTCGGCGCCCTGCTGGGTCTGCATCTTGTGGACCTTGCGGCTGTCCTTGAGGTTGAGCTCCTCGATCTGGGCAATCTCCTCGAGGATCTTCTCGTTGAGCTCGGTGCGGCTCTGGATCTCGTTCTGGAGCCACGTGCTCTCCTCCATGAGCTCCTGAAGCTTCTTCTTGAGGCTGTTGAGCACCTGCACCGTGCTGCCCGTGGTCTGCTTGAGCTTGAGCAGCTCGTCGTTGCGCTCCTCGATCTTGGCGACGTACTGCTTGTTCTCGATCTGCAGCTGGTGGAAGTCGATGTAGTGCAGCGCGTCGCCCATCTCTTCCTTGTGGCGCAGCTGCGCGTCGATTTTCTGCGCCTGGCTCTTGAGCGTCGCGTTCTTGAGCCGCAGCTTTTCGATCACGGCGTCCTTCTGGCGCAGCTTCTCCTCCATGTACCGGATCATCTTCTCGGCGATGGTCTTGCCGGTGCGGAAGTTCTCGGCGCCCACGACGATGTCACGCTTGAACTCGTACGCGTCCTTCTTGAGCTCGGCGATGCGGATGTCGGTCTCCTCGAGCACCGCGCGCAGCGTGTCGATCAGCCGCTCACTCGTGCGCTTGGTCTCCTCGAGCTCCTTCTGCGCGGCCTCGAGCTCGGTGCTGCAAATGTCGTTCTTCTGGTCCATCGTGAGCGTCATCTGCGCACGTGCGCGCCGCGCACGGCCCGCAGCCCCACCTCCTCCACCGGGGCCGCCTCCGCCGGGGCCCTTGCCCTTGCCGTCCTTGTCGTCGCGCTTGGCGCCGTCCTTATCGTCGCTGCCTCCGAGCGTCTGCGCGTGGCGCTGCAAATACGACTCGAACAGCTCGTTCTCCTGCCGCAGCACGTCGTTCTGCCGCGTGAGGTCCTCGAGCTGCGGACACAGACCACAGCGGGGCACACAGTTAGGAACCCCCTAGCGACGCGCGAACGAGAAGCCACAGAGAGAAGGGAGACGACGCACCTTGGTCTCGAGCTCGTCCAGCTCGTCGTCGCTCATGGTGTCGCGTGGCGGGAAGTACCAGTCGGGCGGGTCCCTGGCGTCGTTTCACGGTCTCCGTTAACCACGAGGCTAATCCGCATAACTAGCTTAGCCTGATTGAATCCTCCTGTTACGAACCGGATCCCCTCCTGTGTTGTGTGGATCTCCTCGGGAATGGCCGAAGAGCTCAGCTCGTGGGAACCCATGAAGCGCGCGCTCGTGATCCGCAACGTGGCGCACCACGACGTGCCGCTGGACTCGCTGGACAACGCGTGCGTGCAGGCGTTCACGGCCAACGGCTTCATCACCGAGCTCGCGGTGCTGCGCGAGGCCGAGATCCGCGAGCAGCTGCTCCAGACGCGCGCGCGCGGCGCGGCGGCGTCGCCGTTTGACGCCGTGCTCTTCCGCGCCGCGGGGCTGCCGTCCTCGCGGATCCTGCCCGTGATCAAGATGGTGCGCACGATCTCGCGGCAGCTCTTCCTCTGCGTCTTCAGCTCGCAGCTCGTGGAGCACCCGCGCGGGCGCTACGAGTGCTTCCAGGAGGGCGCGTCCATGGTCACGAGTGCGCTCGAGGACGTCCACCGCGTCATGCGCTTCATCGGCGCCGGGCCCAACAACCAGTCCACGTACCACGGCGGCTACACGTGCCCGATCTGCGCCAAGTCGGGCTTCACCGAGGATGAGCTCTGGCGCCACGCGCCGCTCTACCACATCAACGAGAAGAACCGCGACGACCTCACGTGCCCGATCTGTCGCCAGGGCACGCGCGGGCCCTTCCAGGTGCACCTCCACAACGCGCACGGCCCGCCCGGCCGCGGCGAGATGACCAGCGAGTTCCACATGGGCGAGAGCACGCTCTACTCGTTCGCGCTCGTGGTGTGCCACAACCGCAAGTACAACAGCTTCCTGCTCGTGCAGGAGTTTGCCAACTCGGGCTTTTGGCTGCCCGGCGGGCGCATCGACAGCGGCGAAAACCCCGTGCAGGCCGCGATCCGCGAGACCAAGGAGGAGGCCGGCATCGACATTCGCGTCACCGGCATGATCAAGATCGAGTACCACCCGAAGAAAGACCGCAGCGGCAACGCCTACGTGCGCATGCGCTTCATCTTTTACGCCGAGCCGCTCGACTGCGACCAGCTGCCCAAGTCGATCCCGGACTATGAGAGCGCTGGTGCGACGTGGTGCAAGGCTGACCAAGTCGCGTCACTGCCGCTGCGCGGGCCTGAGCCGACCATCTACTTCTCGTACGTCGCCGAAGGCAAGCCGATCTACCCGATCGAGATGATCCAAGTGAGCTCCACGTCGCCCAGCGGGTCGTCGTCGTCGTCGAGCCGCCGACACTGAATGGAGCGAGCTGACCGCGCTACGTGTGGAGGAAGAGGAGGCTGTAGAGAAGCCTTATTTAATAGAGCTTGCGTCAAAGTGAGAACCTCGAGTTCATTGCGACGTGTTTGATCCTCGCTGTAGTCGATTTGATATTAGGGCACGTAAATATCGCGGCCATCCAGACCCAGGAACTTGCGGATGCTGCCCACAACACCCAGGGGTGGCAACGCGCCATTGTGTTTCCGCTGCGAAGTTGACACACGCGAGAGGCAGAGGCGTTAGAGGCGACTCATGTGCTTCGTAAGCATATCCAACCACACGCAACCGCACCTGGTAGTTTTCTAGTTTCAGGCGATCGTACAGGCGCTTGTGGAGCTTGTGCCAGTGGCTCTCGCCGAGTGTGGACTTTTGCATGCGGTCTTGCAACCGAAAGCAGGGGAAGAGTAGCATCGGGTATCGCTTGTTGAGCACTTTGAATTCCTCGAAGTCGATCACACCATCTTTGTTTCTGTGTTGGAAAGGGAAGAGCAGCGGGAGTCAGGCACCTAATAGCATGGCAGCCTGGTCAGATAGGCAGACAGCACGTCGGGTGACTCACTTATCGAACTCGTTCAGCGCGCTTTTGAAGTTGCCCGGGAACGCCGGCGTCCCATCGCTCACGGAGCTGACGAGGCGCTTGAACTCCTTCTCACCGATCGCGCCTGTCTTGCCAGGGTCAAACGTGTCGAATGCAACTGCAGCCATTAGGTCACCAAAGAGATGCGTGAGTCAAACGTCTTACCGCTTGTGAACTAGGAACAAGAGCGCCAGACTCACATTGCAGAATCTCGTCCCTTGTGTACATGCAATATAAGACCATGGCGTGGACAAACTCCTCGTAGTCGATCTGGCACCCAACGCAGAATCTCAGTTCCCCGCCCTGTTAAATGAGAGTGCAGCAGCCACAAGGGGTGACGTACCGATCCGTTGCTATCCGCGTCGATCAACCGGAACAGCCCCTCGGAGAATGGCGTCTTGCGCTCGTCGATGAACTCGAAGAACTCGTCGTAGTCGATGGATCCACTCTGACTGCACAGACAGCCATGAGCACCGTTTGGTCATAGATCGACAGATGAGCACCATCCAAAGAAGAACGTACTCGAGATCGATCTGGTTGAAGCATAGCTTGAACTTCTTCAGCTCCGTCTGTCCCACTGCCACACCAACAGAAGTACGGTCAGTGTCATCCCGCACTTTCCATAGTCCACCCGGTTCTCACGCACACTGATACTTGACGACGACATCGACGGTTGGCTTCCGCAGCAGCTCAATATCGCCCGCCCGCTTTCTGCGTTTCGGACGATTCTGCTGCTCGTAGGGCTGTGAGGACTCCCGACCTGTCTTCGGAGTCAGTGGTGGGAGCGAGCCCTGCGTATCAAGCCGAGATACGCTGCCACGCCCATTTGTACTCCGCGAGTGGCGCTTGGACCGGATGCTAGTCTTCTCAGCTTCGTGTTTCTCTTTGAGTGCTGCAGCTTCTTCCGCCGTCAGGTCGCGGAGGCTGCTGGACTTCCTTCGCAGCTTGTGGGCTCCCGGGTCGTCAGCGTTTCCGTCCACGTCGAGCAAGCTCGCACTGCTGCTCTTCCGCAGCAGCCGTCGCTCGCTCTTGGTCGCCCCAGCTGAGGTCGCCGGAGGTGCAGCCTTGCTGACCGCATTGTCGCGCGTTTCGTCATCGGCTGGGTCGACACCGCCGACGTGGATTGAGTGACGAGCGCTTTTCTCCCTCACGGACCGAGTCGACTTGGCAGTCGCACTCGAGTCGACAACTTGGATCGAGTGGCGGGCGCTTTTGTCCCGCGTAGGCCGCGTCGTCGCAGAGATCGAACCAGTGTCGACGTCGTCGCTCTCGCGGATCGAGTAGCGCGCGCTCTTGTCCCGCACCGATCGAGTGGACTTTGCGCTCTTCTCGCCGCCCATGAGGACTGGGCCAGGGTGCCTCCACTCGAACGTGGATGTGGCTGGGCCACGTCAGTCTTGTAGTGACACGGAGATGATTGGGTACTCGCTGGTTTGTGTTCCGAGATGCGGAGTGACGAGAACCCACGAAATCTGGCAGTATGCTGCCGCCCAGAAGAAAGGCCCGTTCTTTAGCCAGTAAAATTAGCGCGTCTCCACCCACCCGAACCCGAGCACTCGTCTTCAGCACCTCGGATGCGATTGGAGCAGCTGACCACGGGAAAGATACTCCTGTTCGCAGGAGCAACATAAAAATCGCACTCGGTTCATCTGCCAACAAAGGCGCAGAGATATCGAGGTGGTTCGAGGACACGAGCCGAACCCCGCGTTTATAATCTGACGCACGCATGTTATATTCATCGTTTGCAAATTCTAGTCGCGCACACCATACGACTTAAGGAGGCATCCAAATGCTGAGCCCACTTACCTCGAAAAAACACTGTCGTACTGGGGTCGGAAGGCCTCAGTCGACTCAGCAGAATGGTCAGAAGAGCTCAGCGCTCTTCCAGGAGAGCCCTTGTCGCCCTCCGCCTTCGATTTCTTCGCCGATGAAGCTTTCTTCGGCTCAACGACTTCGCCATGGATCGCCGTCGGACTTGCCTTTCCGGCTATCTTCTTGCTCTTCTTCACGTCGGACTTGGGCTTTTTGGACTTGACGCCATCCTTCTTTGCCTTTTTGGATTCTGACCTGATGCTGTCGGCACTCCCTTGACGTTTAAGACTTCGCTGCGCTGGGGTGGTATCATCAATGCCAACGTGTGCAGACGCGTCGCTGGCATGGGGAGAAGCGTTCTGCCGCCGCTTGCGCTTCCGTTGCGAATCGGCCGCGCGAAGACACACCGTGTTGGTGATCCTTTCAGATGGGATTGGAAGGATCGGCATTCTTGCATACGAGTCTGGAATATCCAAACAAGTGTCATCAGACTTATTGGCTCGGATAGAGAATCACGACACTACTGCTTACGTACCGTCAGTCAGTTCGAAGTTGTCGACATCGAAGTTCACGCATCGAGGACAACTAGAGTTCCAGCACTCACCATTCAGCTCCTGCAAAACCACACATCCGAGTTAGTCGAGTACTTTCGTACGAGTGTACGACTTGGACTGATACACACCTCTTTCTCGACTCCACAAATCTCGCACTGCGGCACAACTACCAAGTCAACCACGCTGGGGTCTTCTTTGTCTCGGATATCACTGCTTCGAAGTTTCGCTTCAAATTCGGCCTTCCATCCGAGAAGATTCGGGCGCTTCTTGAATTTTTCACGTCGGCGCATGATGAACTTCTTGACTTGATCTTGGAATTGAGCGTATCTCGCAGCAGTGGTTCCCATGAGGACGACACCTTCAGGTAGACCAAGCTTGTCTTTAGCTGCTTTGGCGTTGTTTCGGTTTCTCTGCCCTCTTCCAGCTTTCGTGGACTCTTCATCCAGCAACTCAAGATCTTTCTTCTTGTACATCTTGAGCACCTTGGACGTCACAATCTCGACGGTGCACGTCTCTCTGTCCGCCCTCTTCACAATTCCGACTCCTTTACGGTGAGGAAGCCACACCTTCTTTTCGATCCAGGAAATGCCGTAGTTGTTCCGACTGGCAAGGCGGCGCGATCGTTTCCCTCCGCTTTCTTCTCCCTGAGAATCTTCTGTCTGCTCTGCAGTCATATTGTCTTCGGTTCCACTACGAGCACCATCATCACCCTCCTCGTCATCTTCTTCATCATCCTCATCCCGTCCCGTGCTGCCTTGCTCGCGCCTTTTCGCGACGCTCTTTGCGTACAGTTGCTTGATCGTGTCCATGTCCTCCAGCAGCGTCAGCTCATACGCGCGCTTCGCTGTGTTTTCGTTCGAGTTGTCGAGGCGCAGCTGGACCCACCCGTTGCCTGACCGCAACACACGTCCAAAGCGACCCTTGAACTTGCCCACGTTGACTCGGCATCTGCGATCAATCCACATATCCGGGTCCAGGTCGGAAAGCAGTTGACCCTTAGGTAGCTCCGAATCCGATTCCTTCATATGACAAGAGAGAGTGCATCAGTGCAGGTCTGCCACCGAAGCGAGCAAAGACGCAAGAAAGGCCGGAATACCTGCGCCGCCCCGTTAACTTCGTCGTCTCGAGGCGCATCCGGCGCCGCGACGAGATGCTTCTGCTTGATGGTGATGATATCCTCCGAGTCGAGTTGCACTTTAACTCCCTCCAGCTCGGTCTGCAACCAGAAAACAAAACAGTGAGACCATGGGCCAGCTGAACGACTCTGCACACTCTAGACTATAACGCACCGCAATGATCACGCCGAGCTTTCCTTGGAACTTCTTCAAATCCCTTTCACGGCGCGACAGCGTGCCCAGTTGGACACGCACGCGCGTGTCGATCTCCATCTCGTCCATCTCGTCGTCCTCGTCCTCGTCGTCCTGCTCCTTCTGCTCGCCCTCCGAATCGTCCACGCCGTCCGTGTCGTCGCCGTTCGCGGACCGCTCGGCCACCGAGCCGCTGCGGCTGCCGGGCGTCGCAAGTCCGCGCGACTTGGCCGACTCGAGGTCCTCGCGCTCGGACGCGTCGTCGTATTCGTCGTCGTACGTGAGGTCTTCGTCCTCCGCGGACACGAGCAGCAGCGCCGACGGGCGGTACTTGTACACGACGTCGCCGTCGCGGATGCGCACTTTGAACCACGTGTTCGGGTGCTGCGGCACGTCCTCGACCAGCCCGATCTTGCCGACCGTGTGCGGCACGCGCTGCTCCACGTCCGCCGTGCGCACGATGCGCACCAGCGCGCCGCGCGCGAACGCCTGCATGTCGGTGGAGCCGCTGCGCGCGCCGGCCGAGCGCGCGTGGTCCCCCATGGCCTCCTCCTCGGCCTCCTCCTCTTCGATCTCCTCCTCCTCCTCTTCCTCCTCCTCCTCCTCCTCTTCCTCCTCCTCGTCCTCCTCGCCGTCCTCGCCGCCCCGGGGCACGCCGTTCAGCTCGCGGATCGCCTTCTTCATGGAGGACCGCGTCCGCTGGGAGGACTGCCGGCGCGGGCGCGCGCCGCCGCCGCCGCTCCGCTCGCTCGCCGCGGGAGACGTCTCCATGATCGTGCGGGGGGAGGGGGGATTCGTCCTGTGTGCCCGACCGCGCTCGTTTCCCTTTTGAGAACAAGCGCGGAGCGGAGAGCGGAGCGGAGAGCGGAGCGGAGGAGGAGGGGAGGGGACAAGCGGATTGCAGAGTGATGGTCTGTCTTTGAACCTTGGCGACCACCCCCATAATAGAAGCTCGAATGGGTCGCCAATAGAAGACCGCTTTGTATTGAGAGTAGATACGTGTGGGTCACGTAACTAGTGTGCACATGGTGTGGTGCATGGAATGATGTTTGGAGCTGCTCGCAAAGAGACCAGAAGCTATACGAGCCCGACAGGATGACGCCGTTCGCGCGGTATCTCGTGGAGCAGCGCTGGAAGATCCTGTTCACGGCGCAGGGCATCTTCATGGCCTCGCTGTACTACGCGCGTTTCGCCGCGAACCCGGTCGGCCCACTGAAGGCGCTCAAGCCCAACGTCGACCTCAAGGTCGACGACAAGGATGCCGCGCCCTCCCCGCGCCAGCAGTGAGCGCACGTGACGGGGAAGACCAAAGCGTCCTTTGTTGTTTCGGATTAAATAGAGAAGGGCGCCATATGCAAACACCTCATGAGTGGGTTGTCGATGTCGTCGCGGTGTCGCTTGTCTCTCGAGCAGCATCACTCGATTGTGTATCACCAGCCGTGTCTGCGACGACAGCGCCAGGAACCTCATCGCCATCCAGGTGTGGAAGACCGTTGCCAGCCAGATCGTCGAGGGCATGTGGTAAATGACGCGCCGTTTGTGTTCGTGGTGCCTCGCCGTCGCCGTCGCGCGATACAGGGTTGTCTTGCTCGGTATCCGCTAGTTGGCTCCTGAAAGTGCCCATCGCGGCCTTGTCGTACAGCGAAAGGCGCTGAGCCGCGAGCTGGTTCCTTAGGGCTAAGAAGCGCTTGCGCGCCATGCGCGATCGCACGGCGGCTTGGATCCGCTTCACGGAGATGAGGGTGAGCAGGCTCGACACCGTGGAAGTCGTACTGTTACGACGCTTGGCCACCTTTGCTAGTATTTGGGACTTCGTGAAGAAGCTCTCCACGGTGCGAGCTGGAGCGATCTCCTCGCCTCTCTCTTCGGCTACGCGCTTCATTAGGCAGTATGTTGCCGACAGAATGAATGTGTTGAATCCGATCCTCCCGCTTGAATCACAGATCAAATCGAGATGCTTGGCCCAGAGCGCGACGTCCTTTCGATGCACCGGCCGAGGTAAGCCCAAGGGCGGGGGCACGTCCCGAAGGAATTTGAGGAACACGTGGTCCGACAAATAGCCCGTCGCAAAAGGATCGTACTTCTCCCACGCGAGACACACCTGGCGCAAGTCAGCTTTGGTCACCGTCGAGGAATTCTTCTCTGCTGTTACCTCGAAGCCTTCCAGAATCACCGCAACGAAGAGGTTGAGAAGCACGTAGGATGTGATCAGCTGGTACGTCAAGAAGTACACGTAGGTGACCGCGATCCCCGGTGAGCAGCCAATTGTCAAAGACGGGTTATTCGTGTAGTTGCGCGCTTCTGCGAGTTGAGTGTATGTGTACTCACTGACACAAGACGGTCCGTACGGGTATCCCGATGCTCCTTCAATAGGCTGCACCATCATGTCGTACATGACATCATTCCACGCCTCTCCGGTTGCGAACCGAAACAGCGTGACGACCGCAACCACAATGCTCTGGAAGTTTGCGTGCTCGTCCAAGTTGTTGCCCAGCATGACGCCAGCATACAGCTGGACGCCAATGACTGCGTAGACGAAGATGATCAAGAACATTAACGTCGACACGTTGACGAGTGCAGGCATATTGTCCAAGATGGTGTTGACGATGTCTTGCATGCTCTTGGCTCGTTTCATCAGCCGGATCGCAAGCCCCATTCGAAAAGCTCTGAGGGTGTTTGCCACTGGAGATATCTTGCCCTCCGTGAAGAAAGGGAGAATAGTCGACACTGTGCTTCCGCATACAACTGCAAAGTCGAAGAGGTTCCAGCGATCAAAGAAGTACGTATGCCCCAGGGACATGAGCTTGATGGCAGCTTCGACCAAGAACACGAACCAGAAAAAAATGTTGCCTACAGAGAGCACACCAGACACCGACGACGACTGCTGGAAATGGGTGATTGCAAGCATGACGGTGTTGCCAAGCACGCTTGCGGCGATGAGGGCCTCAAACTTGCGGTGCTGTTGCAAACGGTAGCACAGCTTACGTAACTTGTGCTTTGGCTCCTTGGGTTTCGGAACCAGGCGTGTGCTACCACCAAACCAACCTAGCAACGTCAGCATGACAAGGGTGACAACAGTAGCGTTCGGGGTACGTACACTCGTAGCGCTTCTTGTATCTGGAGCCACTCTCTCTGAGTCTCACTCTCAGCGTCCAAATGCCCCATCGAGTCTCGCATCCTGTTAAAATTGTCGATAACTGCTCCTACGAACAGATTCATGGTGAAGAAGCTTCCAATGATGATGAAGGCTAACAGAAATATCAAGACATGTGTGAGTTACTGATGGTGCGTCGTGAATCACGTACAAACTGACACATTTAGTGCGTACCGATGAAGAAGATGATGTACGCTCGGTTATAGTTTTCAACCGGATGGTAGCCGATCTCAGTCGCATCCACACCTTCAAACATTATGCCCACCCAACCTTCGGTGGTGCTCATTTCGAACAGCGTCATCGCGGACTTCAGTACGTTGTCATAATGACGGTGATTCTGGGTCCAGACGCCGCCATATCGCACACAGTCGTCTTTTGAGAATAGTTTCCGAAAGGACAAAGCCGTGAAGCCGAATTCCGCCTCAAGAGTAGCAAGTAGCTCGTCGGAAAACGACGACATATCGCAGTGAAACATGCGCCCCTTGAACAGGTTGACACCAACGATGCCGAATATCAGGAATATGAGGCTGCAGACGAGGAAAACGTTCATGATGCACGGAATACTCGACAATAGAGCGTTCACCACTCGTCGCATACCCGGGACTCGACTTATCATCCGCAAGGGGCGCTAAACGAATATATGAGTACGTGGTGAGCATTTTGTACGTGAGTTTCGCGAATCGTGGCAACGTACCAAAGCACGAAGTGTCCGCAGCGAACGAAGAGATCGAAGGGTCTTGTTGGACGAGAAGAGAGTGAAGGATGAGAAGATCAAGATGCAGAAATCCAAGATGTTCCATGGGTCTCGCAGGTATGACCCTTTGCCATTCAGCAGAAAGCCGGAGTCGATCACTTTAAGCACCATCTCTGCGAGGAAGACGAAAGTGAAAACTTTGTCAAATGTCACGATAGTGGTCGACAACTGTGAGGATGGATCGTTGAGGGGGTTATCGATCGCGAGCTGTGCACTGCTGAGAAGGATAAAGATCAGCATGAGACTCTCGAAAGTACGATGGTGAACGACCCGGTTGCACATGCGCCGAAAAACGTTGCGTTTGCGGAACAAGAGGAGTGAGCTGTCACGATCGCCAACTCCAACCAAGTTGTTTGCAGCCACCGCGCTCAAATTCACAACAGGCTTGAATCCGCGTGGATCCACGCTCGAAAGGCGGACTTGCCGTGGATTTCCCGAGGTATGCCGAGAATCGATGCTTCTACGTACGTTTGCCGTGTCACTGTCGAATCCGACGTCTCTTCTGGCATTCGTACTTTCACCGATCTGAGTCTCACAATCAACTTGGACATCGCTCTCTTGTCCTTCACTGACAACATCAGCACTTTCCCGCCCCAAACTATTCCGACCGATGCTATTCAGCCCGGTGCTCCCGACCGAGTTCGCGCTGTTATTTCGTCTTCGGCGCCGCCGCTTCTCACGAGGCTCTTCTTTGGGAGCTTCACCACTTGAGTTAGCTTGAGTTGCCCCGTTTCCAGGTTCAAAAGGCACGATTGCGTTGGCTTTCCCTGCGTGATGAATGACGGCTTGCGCGATCTGACGCTCTCCTCTCTCAACTTTTCTCTCTATGTCTTCATTCAGATCGTCGACGCTGAAATTGCCGAGTAGGATCGCCAGAAAAAGGTTGAGAATGATAATGTTCCCAACTACCATGACGAGCAAAAAGTAGGCAGCTGCACCCCACCCCGAGGAGCGCACACCATCGTACATGACACTAACCCAGTTCTCTTCTGTCAAGCACTGAAACACCGTCGTGAATGCTGCTATCGAGTCGTCGAAGTTTGATCTGCTAATGACGTATGGCCGCTCTGGAGTCCACGGCGCGTGTGGTGGTGTGGTGCTGTTGTAGACGTGGGGTTGCCATTCAACGGGATCGCCCGACTCATCGAAGCGAAACTTGTTTGCGAAGAACTGCATTCCAATAAGCGCGAAGACATACATCAGCAGCAATAGAAGAAGTCCGAAGTTCGCGACATCTGCCAAGCTGTTGCCGATCTGAAACAGTCAACATACATGTGAGTCATAATGCAGTTACACAGTGGGCAATCAAGCTCGTACCGTTTGCAGTAGCTCCCGCAGGGAGCGCCACGAGCGTGCTAGCTTCATTACCCGAAACAATCGGAAACTTCTCAGAGCAGACAACCCAGTGGTGCCGGTTTTGGTTGTCATGAATACCTTCATGAAGAACTCAATCATACTGACGATGACGATGCATCCATCGAATACATTGAGTCTGTCGGAACGGTATCCTCTCCACCCGAGGCCGACGACTTTGAGTAGCATTTCGGCCGAAAAAATCATCGTCAACCCGGTGTTGATGATCTCCATTACGTGTTCGCGCGTCCGGTCAACTGGGTACTCGTCCAAAGCCAAAGTGGCCGTGTTGACTAAAATGCACACGACGATAAAATTGCTGAATCGACTGTTCTGTTGGGATAGATGAATGAGTAAAGTCCGCCGGGTACCGCTTTATCTGAAGTGACTCACCGTTACAAGCGTTTTGCACGTTAGGCGCAGCTTCTGGATGGGGTTCTTGCCCTTCACGACTATTATACCCGAATGAAATGAACTCCGGATTGATTTCCGTAAGGATGACTGCTGTTGGATCAAGGCATGCGAGTTTGGTGTATCCGGGTCTTCCGCCTTTTGTGGTTGTCCACTTGCGACTGAGGTCGCAGCACTTGCTCTACGCTCCTCGAGTATCAGGTCCCACTCGCCCGCGGTTCCGTCATTTGCGGCATTGAATCGTTCCCAGATGACTGCGAACACGAACTGAAGCAGAAAAAAAGCGCCTATCACCGTGAACATCACAAAGTACGCCGTAGCGAACACGTAGCTATGTGCGTCTTGCATCTGATACACACAACAGTCAACAACCCGTTCCACAAGAGCTAGAGTGGGTCCATGACTTACATTGTACATGACTGCGGTCCAACCTTCCAGAGTGATGCATTGGAATAGTGTGAGCATTGCTTGCCCGATGTTATCGAAGCCAACTAGAGCGTAGTCCCACGTCTCCGCCGAGGATGTTTTACTGAGGTCGACGAAGAATCCTTCTGGTGGAGCATATACGGATCCGCAATACTGGTTCTCGGGACAAGTGTACGCCCCACCGCAAAGTCGACCTTTACCAGCAAGCTTCCAAATGCCATCCACAGGAGCCGGAGTTTCGCGGCATCGGGAGAAAAGCACACCATTCCAGAAGAGCACACCGAGAATACCGAACACTGTGAAGACAAACGCCAGAATCACCATCACGTTGAAGAGAGCTGGAAGAGCGGAGAGCAGTGCGTAGACGAGCATGCGCATACGACGAAGGTTGCTGAGGGTTCTGAGCGGGCGAAGCATCCGGGCAGTTCGAAGCGAGGACACTTTCGGAACGCCAGGTAGATCACCGATGAGCCCGACCACGACGACGAAGAAGTCCAGCATGTTCCAGTAGTTGCGCAAGTATGCGCCCCGACCAAAAAGAAAACCCATTGCGACGATCTTCAAGCCACACTCAGCGACGAATATCCACGAGAAGATGACCTCTACTTGATCGAGGATCGTGTTGCGTAAAGACAAGTTGATGGCTCCATTGGCATCCGGCACAGATCCAGGATCTTGGTAATCCCGAAAGGCGAGCATTGCCGAGTTCGCAACGATGCTCGTGAGAATGAATCGGTCAAACCACTTCCACTCCACAAGCCATACAACCCAGTACCGCAGAGGATTGCCGACAGGCAGCACGAATAGGGAGGTGTCAGCGAACCTCCGCTTGTGACCGTGGACTTCATAGTTGAAATGCATGATGCCGAGCGCTCGGATTCCGTCCTGGAACTCTATCTGTGATATCTTCCCACTACGGTTGAGGTCAAGCATGTGGAAAACGGATTCAATGGCCTTTTGCAATGTCCCAAGCTGCATGATCTCGAGAATCACGATGCGCACAAACTTGGCCTCTATCGACGTCATCGCGGATTGCGTCTTTTTCTTCTTCTGCAACTCGATCAAATCGCAAGTGTAGCGACTGAACTCGGCATAGTCGATAGTTCCGTCACCGTCGACATCAAATACATCCCACAGGCCCTTGACGTGGTCTTCGTCGTCTTCCAGTACATTGATTCCAGCCACCTTGAGCAGGCTTGAGATCCTCCGACGCACCTTGCCCGAGCCAGAGGATCTCCTGTTCGTCCTCCTCAGGATTGCATTCGCAAGTTGGTCATCCCCCGCTGTTGCAGCGGCTACTGCTTTGAGCTGCTCTGTAAGGTGGGGAGGGAGGAAAACTCTCGGCGCTGCCGCTGTCAGTGATGGCAGCTCTGCACCTGGTTTCGGGATTGCAACCTCGGCTACTAGCGCGGCTGACGCGATAGCCGTCCGGCTCGCATCTTCCTTGGTTGGCGGACCTTCCTTTTGGCTGCTAGAGCTGTCACCGGGGACGAGCTCGGTTTGACTTGAGACAACTGGGACAGAAAGCGATTGCTCCGTCTTCATGCTACGGCGGATCTCTAGTGATACGGTGGGTCGCACACACACAGCAGCATCAAGCGTCAGGTCCCCACTAATCCACCCGCGACAAAACAGCAAAACACTCACCGTCAAGCGGCAGCAGATGCGAAGAAGGCGGCCCACGCGGTAGCAGTCCAAGGTCGCCCACACTCGTCGAGGCCGGCAGCAGAAAATCTTGCGCTTGTGGGTCCATCGCACATGCTCACAGTCGATCCATGCAGTTGGTGCTTGCCTCCCCAGGCCCGCCCGTCGTTCATATACCGTGCGCTGCCTCGCTCGGCGCCGTTGGTGTCGCGCTTGGGGCCGTGCTCGGTGCGTGCACTGAGTAACTGCGCGCTCCTTTGCCGTCGCGGTCTCCCCGTTCTGTCAATGCAGCCCGAAAATAGCGCGACTCGAGCTATTGCGCTTTGGCTCACGAAATCTTGAGAAGACAGAACAGAAGTTCCACTTCACGGTTGCCGGTGTCCACTCGCTGGTCGGCAACGCAGCCGCGCCGCCCTCCCACGAACGCACACCCAGGGAGGAGAAACGCGGAGCCGAGTTCCCTTCCTTTGACGACGTTGACCAGCGTATCACGCAACCACGCGCACCAATCGACAGCGTACATCAACAGCAACATCGCACAGCCGCGTTCAGCCGTGTGGACGCGGCAGGGGCGCCGCCGTCTCGCTGTAGTTCCCTCTCCATCTACTCGCGCGCTTATGTAGCGTTTCCTCCCGTTGAAGTTTCCTATTGCGCCGCAGGACCATGATATCGCTGTATTAGTAGACCGTCTGGTGTTGAGGGAGTGACAGTAGATTTCCGTGCCTTCCTACATTGCGGAAGCCGCCAATATGGCAATGCGGCGTGATGAGGTCAAGGCCAAGCTGCTGGAGGCGCGGGCGCAGTGGTGAGGGCGCGTTGCGTGCATCCCGTAGAATCAGCAGGAAGCTCAGTTTCTTGGGTGTCTGGTGGTGCTTGTTTCTCGCAGGCTCGAGCAGCACGGCGGCGAGGACGTCGCGATCCTCTCGGTGACCCGGCTCGTGCACCTCCTCACGGGAGAGCAAGGCGCGGCGCTGGACGAAGGCCGCCACATCCAGTGTCGCGACATTTCCCCGCCGACAAACCACGAGCGGCGGCACTCGCTCAAGCGGCCGCGCGTGGGCGAAGCGCCGGAGCGCCCGCCACCGGCGAGCGCTGTGTCGTTCTCGTCCACGCGCGCATGGGTCACGGGGTTTGTGCGCCACGAGCAGGCCACGCAAGGTCGGCACCCGCGCCGCGCGACGCTGTGCCTGTGCGATGCGACACACCGGATCCAAGTCCACATCATCTACCCTTCGCTGGAGCTGCTTGGCGGGCTCGTGCTCGTGAAGTCGTGGACCGTTGTGCGGCTCGATGGCGAAGCGTCGAGTCTCGTCATGGAAGTGCACGGCAATCCTGTGCTGCTCCAGCAACCGCCCGATCGACATATCTTGAGCACTGATGAAGCGTTCGGTATAGTGCGGGCACATTATGGGATTAGCGACCCTCCGCTCTACACAGGATGGAGAACGTGGGAAAGCGTTTGCAGAGATGGCCATTCCCCAGCTCCAGACACCCGCTCCTCTGGCAAGAAGCGAAAGGTCCACTCAGTTATCGGGTATATTACCAGCATCAGCCCCATCTCAGTACAGGAGGACGAGTCCAGCTCCCACTATTTTGTGGAAATTGAAGACGCTCGGCAAGATGGGACAAGATCGATTGTGAACGTGTTGCTTGCCGGCTCGAGCTCGATGAAGTGGTATCCGTTTCTCTGGCCCGGTCTGTTGGTCTTGCTCACCAACCTAAAGAAAGTGTATTACTCAGAGAGCGAGATGTTCCTTCTCCAGGCGTCGACAGCCGAGTCCACAACCGAAGGCAACACAAGCTTATTTGCGTGGCGCACAGGCGACGAGGCCTCGCAACTACCAATTACATCCCTCAATTCGCTGTTCGATCGTCAATGCCAGTTCGTGCCAGAGAGATGTGTAAACCTCGACGGTGTTGTCACCTCCGTGGTCTGGGACGACTGTGTAATGCTGGAGTGCGGAGTTCCGGTCCTTGTGGCGCTCTTTCACTACCCGTGGTCAGATATGAGGCAACATCTACGCGTCGGCACCCGCATTCATATCTATCAGGCCCATGTTCTCCTGCGCCAGTCGTCGGGTAGTCAGCGACGGCTTGTCGCTGGGCTATGTGCACGAAGTCAAATCCGGGTCGCTGCTCACGCCCCAGCGACAAGCGAGGCACTACCTCCTCGACCAGGCGATCATCGTCGAAGGCTTTATAAGAAATGGTCTTTGTTTGGCGATTTTGGCCGACAGCCGTTGGACATCACGTCATGGTGGCTCCATTTGCTGGAAGTGCTCGTCAAAAAGTTTGAGTTCGGGTCCGATGGCTACCAACACAGAAGAGTTGGCAGTGTTTTCTTCAAGTGTACTCGTCGTCGAGCTGCCACGCTGGCTGTCGGGCAGGACATTTTCTCCGCCTCGACAACCGATTCAGTTGTTGCTCGTTCACTCGCTCGACGGTTCTTGAACACGCACGTCGAAAACGACCGCGATTGCCCCAGCGTCTCCAAAGACAAGAACTCCTCCGATTTCATCCACCACAATATGCTCAGCTTACGGGACCTCGAATTGTTGATCGAAATGATTGCTCGCGAGAGGATCGTGGAAGCCGTTTCCCTGGGAGAAACTGTGAGCTGGCCAATTGAGATCAAGTCACCGGAGTTGTCAGGAATCTTTGCTGTTGGCGCACTTCGAGGATGCCACGAAACGAGTGATTTGGAGATTGTGGATCAAACCGCGAGATTGCCTGTCATCCTAGATTATGTGGACGCTACGGCTGTGACCATTGACTCGGGATGTGCGTTGTACGCCATGAAGAAGTTTGGTGCAGTTGTTGAAGCGTGCGAAACAAAAACTGAGAATGAAGGCGAAGGCCGACGGCTCGTGATCTCCCTGAGAGTTTCTATGTGTGATATCCAGCGGGTGTCTTTGTGCTCGAACATGCTTTGTGCACTGAGTAGCGACGAAATCAAAGCAGGCAAGCTAGACAACGTGGTCGTGTTCGTGATGCATATCGGCCCGTGGAAGCGGCGAAGGAAGATGCAGACGATCGTTAGTGAGTTCCGGCACATTCGTGGTATTGCCTTCCAGTGCGCTGATGGCGACAGCATGCGAGTGGATTGGAATACCCCACACTGTATCAACCTGATGATGAGCACTGAATGCGATGCGTGGTTCCTCCAAAAGTACTCGTGGGCCAAGTTCAGCGGAGTCCGAATGCATGCTTCGTCGCCGACCCAAGATGGCGATAGCGATGGCGAGCTTGTCAGGTTTTGGTTGCGAGCACACACGAACTCCGCCGCACCATCAGATGGCGAGTTGAACCCAGCCGAGCTACAACTCGAGAAAGAGTTATGCGCAAAAAAACCTAAGGCTCACCGGCACTTCGAATCGAGCACGACCAGATCGTACATTTTGGATTCGTCCGGCACCGTCGCGCCAATTGCGATTTCTCCTAATCGGCCATCACTCCGCCTTGCTCATGGTTTGGCGTACTCAGCTATGGATGAAGACTTCCCCAAACGCTTGATTGCCCTCGAGGAACTTGCGACAAAGTCCCTCGCTATGTTCCAGATTTGCGATCTCTTCATCGTAGACCAGCCTAAGGAAGACAGTGAAGGCATATCTTCCTCGGGGTCCGGCAAGCGTTTGGACCCTCATAAGGCAAGGCTCATTAATCTCGTTGGGGTCGTGAAGGAAAGACAGCTTTACCTCAAGGCTACTACTGCGTCAGAGAAGATTATCGACTCTGATCGTGAAGCGAAGGGTTCGAGTAAGATCGAAGGGATGCCCCTCATGTGCCGCCTTAAGATCCGAGACGTTTGGTCTCCTGAGTCGGTCTTCATCACAGTGGACACGGCTGCATTTGGTACGATGAGTAACCTTCGGCCCGGAGCTATGGTGGAGATCTCGATGCTCCAGTGCTTCGTGGCTCGCGCATCGTTCAAGCCGTTTTTGACATGGACGCATTGCACGACAGTTCGTGTAGTGCCAGCTGTGGCTGACGAAATCCCGACCGACGGACGCCTATTCTCCGAGATGGCCACAGCACATCTATGTGCTCTCTACAACACGCGCAGGATCGATCGGACTATCAAGCGCTTCGTGGTCCATTTGGCGCACTTGAGCTACGCCGTTATCAAGCGCCGCTGCAGCCAATGCAAGCAGCCACTCACGCTTGTGAAGCGGCAGCAGTCTTGGATCCATGCCAGTGCGCTGTTGGATGACGTCAGCGCCGCCGCGACTCAACGCTCGTGTGCGTGGAAGCAAATCGGTCTCGACTCGTCTGTCTTCCATGATAAGACCTTTCTGAGCTGTTCGTTGCGCGGTGTCATTGATGACGGGTCGGCACAAGCCGAGTTATTCCTCGAGAACGCCGTCGTGTGGGAGCTGTTGCGTTGCAACCGTGGCCAGCGCCAGCGGTTTGAAGAACTGCTCGTGCGTCAAGTTTCGGAGCTAAGCTACTTTGCGACACGGTCGCCCGCTGACGCGCTCTTCACATCGCCGTCATTACAAGAGAATCTGTACTACCAGAACGAGTGGCGCGCGTTTGTGCAGGACACAACGGCGTCGCTCGGATCGTTGGTCGTGTTTGCCCAGCGATTCTACAAGGCGCCATCGGCGAATGCAGGCACTCCGACTGCCGTGCTGTCATTCGGCAAGGACATCCAGATCACGACGCCTAGCACTCCGCTGCTGCCGCTCGAGGCCGTGCGCGTCGACCAGCTCGACGCGCGGTCCGAGCTGCGGCGCCGCTTGCGGCACGTCCCGCTCAACCGAGGATCTGGGACGGGACGCGGCACGCCAGCTGAAAAATGAAGCCATCTGCAAATGAAAAGATCGTGCTGATCGTCGCATATATCCATAGTACTCGGCGGCGACGCGCCGAACCACTTGACGCGACAGGCGTGCTTCACCGCAGACTTGCCCTCTTTCGGGTCGTCACTCCGGTCACTTGTTCTCTCTATGCGCACGTGGAGCCATGTTCCGTCGAGGACCACTGGACGCAGGAGAACGCGCACACGCACGGGACGAGCCGGCTTTGTCGCCGTTCTGTCTGACCACATCTGTGCCAACTTACTTTCCACATTTTCCAGCCTGAGTCATGGCGCCCCCGACAGACAGCGAGAGCTGCTCGTCGGTTCGCAGAGGGACTCGGATGGCCGTCGCCCGCAGCCAGCGTCACAGCGCATCATCCCCGCAGGCGCCGCGCCTGGTTTGCGAAGCCTGCGCGCCAGGGTGTCACATCTCCGTCCGTCTCGGATTGGTCAAAATGAGCCCAACTCAGGTCCATTTCCACCAACCATCTCCCCATCGAAGCCTTGAACTGGCGCCTGATAATGAGGTTTTACTCGTAAAACCTCGCGTGCCATTCAAAAAAATCCCAGTTTTCGTGGAAGTGGCGCCAGAGTGTTGGTCTCGGGGGGGGGGGAGGAAAACCCCGCGGCAACAGAGAACAGCAACCCAGCCGAGCGAGCCCACTCACCCGTCCATTCAGCCAGCCGCCCTCCCAACGGCAACCTCCCACCGCCGGCCATCTCCGTGGAAAGAACTCCCGCGCGCGTGCGACCATCGCCCGCCCTCGACGTGGTCTCTCTTTCCCCCACCAACGTTGGATCGAATCTCCCTCCTTCTCGCTCTCTCTGTGAGTACGTGTGGTGGGCCCCCAGTTTGCCTCGTGAATGGACGCGACGCCGGCCGACGAGAGTCCACTGCCGCCGCCCCCCGCGACGTCTCGCCCGTCGCCCGTCAAGACCGCGCCCCCCGAGGCGGCGCCCGACCCACCGACGTCTTCGACCGACGCGGCTCCGGGACTCGGCGCGGCGCCAGCGACAGCGAACGACAGCAGCAGTAACAGCAGCAGCAGCGACGGCACCACAGGCACCGCGACGACCATGTCGACCGCCACGGCGCCCGCGCCAGACGCGCCGCAGCAGCACAGTGCGCCAGGCCATGCGTTCGCGATGGGCAACGTGCCTCAACAGATGCTGCCCGGCGCGGCGACCGACGCGCAGCCTGTTGCGCCGCCGACCGTGAACGCGGCGGCCGCGTCGTCTGCGGCGTTGATGACCTCGTCGGCGATGACCCCGACGACGACCAACTACGGCATGAGCGCACAGCTGGTCAAGTCGACGGGCACGCTGACGCCGATGGGCGAAGACAAGGTCAGCACGGCCGGCCCAAGTGCCACGCAGAAGACGAAGCAGACGAAGAAGAAGGCTGCGGCCGCGGACGGTGAGACCGCGAAGAAGCCGAGCCCTCGCGTGCGCACCAAGGCGGACCCGAACAAGGCTGAGAAGCGCAAGGCGAGCCCGGCGCGCAGCAACGGCAACAGCGCCAACCTTGCCCCGACCCAAAGCAACGGCGCCACTCCAACCCCTACACCACCCACGACGATCCCGATGGCTCCGCCGGCTCAGTCCTACCCGACGATGGGCGAGAATGCGCCACCTGCCCAGCAGCAAGAATTGCCACCGTCCCAGGACACGGAACTCCGCAAGCAGTACCTCCAGAGGATGTACGTGCTCCCCCAAGCTGCCTTATAAGCTGGAAGGTGCTGACATAATTTTGTATGACTTCGATAGCTACCGTCAGCTCCAGATGACCCACCGAAACCAAGACGACACCATGGTGCGGCGGCTTGCGACGAACATCGAGATTGACATATGCCGACGTGTTACCACTCGTGTAAGTCTCCCCCTCTGTCTCATGTACACGACACGATATTGACGATGAACGTTTGCTATGTGTTTCAGACCGAGTATATGAACCTCATGAACCAACAGATTCACAGCCTGATGCAGGCGGAACTCGCGAATGGGACAGTGGGCTTGCAGTCTTCCCTGTACGTCCCCGGGGTTGGCATGCCCCCGTCGTCGGGTGCCATGAACGTTCCTGTTTCGACTGCCAGCGGGATGCCTCAACCAGGACTCCAACAGGCGAATGTCGGTGGGTACAAGCAAGGTTCAACTTCCATGTCTGGTGTTGCAGATATCGCCCAACGAGCCTCGACGCCAACGCAGGGTTCATTCATGTCTCTGCTGTCCGGCCAAAGCCCGATGCAATCGTACGAGGCTGGCCGCGCACCTCAGCAGTATGGCGCCCAAGGATTGCCGGTACAGGGCCGGCAGCCTCAATACGGAGCTGTGAACGGCACACCCGGTTACCCCGCTCAAGGTCAAGGCCTACCCCAAGTTCCCACGATGAAGAGCGACCCCCAAAGTGAACTTTCGTCACAGCAAGCGTTTGCAGGTCAGAGAGCGCCCACGCAACCCAGTCCGACATCCGCTCCTCCTGATTTTGTCGCTCAGTTTCAACGCCTTGACCGGAACGGACTCGTAGATCTCTTGTGGACCCAGCACAAGACGGTCATTCAGTACCAGCGTCGTCTCGCTCAGCTGGAAGTTCAACTCAACGCTCGTCAAAACCCCACGTCCGTCGGTACGGCGACTACCATGGCGCCTACCATGGCGCCATCCTCTGCGGGTCTTCCGAGTGGATACTACAACGCGTCCTCCGGACAACCTACTGGCGCTGTCCCCCCGAATTTGAGTGCTGAAGCCGAAGCGCAACGTGCCAGAGACCGAGCGACGTCGAGAGCTGCGCAACAACCAGGACAATATGGGCAGCCTCAGTACCCACCGCAGCAAGCGCCAACGACGCCCCAAGGTGGTGTGAACCCTCCGCTCTACTGGGAGAAAGTGCGCTACTTGAGCGAGGCTTACTTGCGCCCTCTGTACGTTGCCCACCAAGCGCTTTCCCAGCACAGTGCACCAGCGAACTCGGCACAGGGCGCCAAGGCTGAAAACGTGAAGCACAATATCGCGCTTGCGTGCTCTATTCTGTCCGAAGCTCCGTCGGGAGTCCAGCCACGTCCCCTTGAAGTCCTTGACTCGATTGAGCGATTTATCCAGAGCACTGTCGTACCAATTGTGAGAAAGGTCAGCCCGCACAACCTGGGTCCCCCGACACCAGGATCAACGCATCAAGGGCGGCCTCAGCAAAACCCACTTGATTTGAACGATCCATCGCGAAACGCGATTGGCGGCACTCCAGTGTCTCAGTCTACCCCAACGCCGACGACTTCGTCTGGAATGAGCTACACAAATGGACCGCAGCCACCTATCGCAGTTGCTCCTGCAGCTCCCGCGCCACCACCGAAGGGTTCTGGAAAAGCGGGTGCGTCTAAGGCTGGGGCGAAGGCAGCCGGAAAGAAGAGCCCTTCGAGCGGGCCGAAGAAAGCAGCCACTCCGAAGGCCACGGCTGCGAAGGGCACACCAAAGGCAGCGGGGAAGAAGAGCCCGGGGAAGGCAGGCGGTGCGAAGCAAGCCGCGGCTGCCAAGGCGGCTACTCAAAACAACAGTACTGCCAGTGACCCGCTCGAAGCTCTGCCTTCAGGGCAGCCTGATGCCACTCCGGCTTCTGCGGCTCCAGTGGCAGATAACTCACAAAAGATTCGGTCGGAGATGCCGCCGATCAAGACGGGTGGGATGACGGATGACGATCTGAACGACTTCTCCGACTTCGCTGACCTCGATTTTGATGATGATTTGCAAGATCCGTTGGTGAAGGTATCCAGCAACAAGGAAAATTCCACGGGAGTCAACGCGCGGAAGCGCTCGATCGAGGACGTATAGGCATCGCTCGACACTCGAGGCATCTCTCCTTTCGGTGCAGGAGTATCATTTGCGATAGATCGCGGCTATTTATTGGGTTTACATTTGAAGTGAAGGCTTCACCCTTCCAACTGGAGTTGTGCCAAGTATTGGGAACCCAGCGACGTTGATGGCCATCCGTCAGCGCGGACCACCATTGTTCTGGTATGGTATCGGCATTCAGCAGTACGTGGTTGCACGGTATTCTTATGAATGTCTTTATTCGTTTTGCAGTTGGTTGTGTTTTCTATATTGTGTCCTAAATAATGGGGAGGTGCGTGAATGCCAGGCCAAGCGCTCACCGAACGAAGCCGTGCGCGACGTGGGTTGTGTGAGCTCGACTCAGGATATGGCGAGCTCGTTCACCTGCTGCGACTGTTCGACCCTGGGGGAAGATAGACTCCGGGAGATCTTGCCACTTGCGGTACCCAATATCGACAGACATCCCGTCTCGACGTTCGGGGCACTTGTCCAGTTCCGTGGCAGTGAAGTACCGCATCGCCGAGCCGACGCTTTCCCGCACATCGACCTCACTTCGTGCGGGCGGAGATGCGGGTCCGGACGTGCTCCTTCGTAGTCGGCCATCCGTCGACCCGTTCCCCTGAAGTTTGAGGCCGATGAAGTAGTAGCCGCTCGAAGCCGTGTCGCTCCGAGGAGCCAATACCAGCTCCGGGAACGGGTGAATTTCTTCGATGGGCGACGTGTGATGGAGAGTCTCTACAAGCTTGCGCGTGCGGCTAGCGACAAAGTTAGACCACTCGGTGAGCTCATCCTCGTTGCTGGCTTTGACCTCCACGACGACGTAGTGATCATACTGCACCAGGAACTCTGATGGCGCGAAGAGCTTCTGCCAAACCGCGGGGCTGCTCAGCCCCTTGCTCAGCATGTCATCCATGATCACCTTGCCACGTGCGAATTCCTCCTTGAGGATGCGCAGCGTGGACGCGTTCACGTTCACGGCCGAGTTGACCGCCGGGAAGCCCGGCGTGATGATCGGCATCACGTGCCCGCGGTCGTGGTGGTTCTTCTGCGGGCACCACTGCAGGCTGCTGTCGACGCCTGCGCAGTCGTAGGGCTTGGCTAGCAGGATCGGCGTCGGCCAGTTCCAGGTCGACAAGATCGAGAAGAAGCGGTGGATCACAGACGAGATCGTGGCCTTCGGAAACATTTGGCACACGAACGCGACGAGGATCGTCCATGAGATGCCGCCGAGGAAGCCAGCCTTGTTCGAGTAGATGCCGCGGCGCTTGGCCCACAGGCGAATGATCCGTAGACACGAGCGGAACGAACTGTCGTTGGGCACGAGCTCCAGAATGAGCGAGGCGACACGCGGCACCGAGAGCGAGCGGATCGACGTCGCGTCCATGCCGGCGAGGATCTGGTCGCTGTGGATGGGGAGGTTCTTGGGCACGACGTTCTGCGTGAAGCGGGCAAAGAGCAGGTCGATGCGCACCTGGCTGAGCTGGAACGCGAGGATCGGCACGGTGGCCTTGTTCATCGCGACGAGCTTGGAGACCGAGGCCGTCGCCTTGAGGTGCTCGTGGAGCGACGAGAAGAAGACCTCCGCGGTCACAAACTTGGGCAGCAGCACGACCACGTCCAGGTCCGAGTCCGCCATGCCGACCTTCAAGTGCCAGCTGCCGCCGAGCAGCAGCGTGGCCGTGGCCTCCGGCTCGTCCGGGAACGTGAGCCGCATCCACGCGTCCACGAGGCGCTGCAGCTCGTTGATGACGAGGTGCTTGGCGCTCAGCTCCTCGGGGCTCGGCACCTGCGTGATGGCGTTGAGGCACTTCATGAGCCCGTTCGTGTTGCGGAAGTCGTACTCGGTGGGCGGGCCAATGTTGATGGCGTGGACGACCGGACGTAGCCGCGGCGCAAAGGCCGGGCTCGCGGGCGAGCTCGCGAGCGCCGCGAGGTTCACGGGCGTGAGCTGCAGCGGCGAGCCGACGGAGAGCGTGTCGCTCTTGCCCGACGGAGACGTCGGCGTCCAGGCGGCGCCTGCGTGGTGGTGGTGGTGGCGCATGGCGTAGGAGTTGTGGTGGTGGTGGTACGTCGGCGCGAACGTGGGACTGGCAATGTGGCGTGGCGCGTGCGTCCGGCCCGGGATGGCGACGGGCGCGCTCATGCTGGCACGACGCGGAGCCGCAGCGGACGGCGGCGCCGGCGGGCTCCGGCTGGCGCTCGCGGGGCGCGCAGGTGGCGCGGTGTCAGCCGCCGCATGGCGCGAGTTGTGGCCGCTCGGCGCGTCACGTGGCTCGGGCCAGCACGTGGCTTCTCCGGGGCCCGGGCTCGCCCCTACGCGGGCGCAGCTGTCGACGTCCAGGTCGTGGTCTCCGCTGGCCGAGCTCGTGGACGAGAGCTCGTCCCAGAGCAGGTCGGCGCCGCAGTCCGAGCGGCCGTCGTGGCTCGAGCCCACGGAGCTCGTGCGCGCCGTGCTGGCCGAGGAGGCCGCGTCCTGGAGCTGGTTCTTGTCGCGCGGCGAGACGAGCAGGCGCCCGTGCTGGCTGAAGGCCGCGAGCGAGGTGGCCGTGGGCGACTCGGGCCGCGGCCCGCGCTTGGCGGGCGGCGCGTCGGCGCGGTGCGTGGAGGGCGACGTCACGGTCATAATGGATATGTGCGAATGGCGCTTGGATGAGGAGGCGAGCGGACGGGGCGGAGGTTGTTTCGCCCTGGCGGAGCGTGGGTGGGTTACAGGACGCGCGGGGGATTCGCGTGGGGATGGCGGAGAGCAGGTTTCTGTGCAAGTTCCACAGCCACGAGCAGCAAGGGTCAGCGAGGACTGCCGGCGCATACCGCGCCCCCACGGGTCGCGCGCCAGCGGCGGTTCGCATGTTTCGCAGCCATTCGGACGAGCGACGCCTCGGCGGAGCAGCGGCACCGCGGGGGCGGAGGGGAGGGGAGGGGAGGGGAGGGGAGGCGGAGGGCCACATGGGACGGAGCACATACCTCAAGCGCCGTGGGTAGGTAGAGTAGATACACGCGCGGCACGGGCGGGGGCGGAGGGGGAGAGACCGTAGCGCGTCGCGTTCCTCGAAAGGGAGGCGAAAGTTGCAAAGTGACTCAACTCACCACCGGCGGAGCTGTGACAGCGGAGATCACAATGTGGGAGGAGGGGAGCGGAGGCGGCGGTCAATGCATCAACACGACACGGCGGAGGGGACGGAAGCGGGGAGGAGAGGAGAGGAGCGGAGCGGAGGCCGTCTGAGCCCGCGGAGGAGAACCTGGCCGACACAGATGCATCCATCACGGCCAGAGCCACCGCAGTCACGCGCGGCCATCAGCACGCGCCGCCAGGTGCCCGACGCGAAGAAAAGGGTTCGATTATTCGGCGCAGACGAGCAGGATGGGCCGCCACGTGCTTTGTGGTTTCTTGTAATTACATACCCTTCAAAGCGACTACTCTCATTTCACATAAACAGAATAAAAAAGATCTTGAGAATGAATACAGACTATGATAAAGCAAATATCGGAAAGCAGAATCGGAGAGGAATTTTGATCATTCGTACTCAGACGGAGGGTCGCGGCATCCCCTACACCTTCCCTATCCCGCCGACCCTACAAGATCTCGTTGGATCGGGGGTTGTGGCTTTTGGATCGAGCCAATCACGGGCTGTGTTGGCTGCTCTAACAGCCCTCTCATTGGCTGAAAACCCTTCCGACTTTCCTCAGCACCTGATGCTTTCGCCCACGCGTGAGCCGACGGCGGACGCAAAAAGCGCCAACTTTTCCAACGGCAACGTGGGCCGCCGTGACCTGACCCGGAGCGGCCAACACCACAGTCGGCTTCCCCCCAACAAACCACAAAATTCTCTCTCGCGGTCAGCCCAACGGCATCGAGAACGAACATTCCGCCCGTGCATGCGCGTTGGGGATTCCCAACGCCACCGGCCAACGCCTCTCGTTTGAGATCCTGTCGACGACGGCTAGTCGAGCACGTCTCGTTTGGAGGACCTGGTCGGGATGGGGAGCTCCTCACCACGCGCGCTACAGTTTGTTCGAGCTCTAAGCCACCCCCCTGATATATAAAAATAGAGGGAGAATCAAATAACATTATTAAACAAAACATCAAATGGTTGAATCAAAAATATAGAGCATGACAAGTATATACGGTTTCTTCCGCGGCTTAGAGCTCGAACAAACTGTACCGGGCGCGTCGAGGATCCGGAAGGCCGGGGCGGAGCGCGTCGATCCTTGAGCCGCCAGTCCGTGTCGCTGACCGGCGTCCCAACGATCGAACCGAATCAAAGTCCGGTCCGGCCACTCATCCACTCGTCGCCGCCAAACGGAGGAAGAAGGATCGCGGTCGGCCTTTCCGTCCTCGCTGCGTGTGGTGTGTGGAGAAGCGGAGGAGGAGGAGGATGTGGGTCACCCACTGGGTGCCGAGAACGTGAACGGGGGGCAGTTCGAAAGTTTCCAGTGGCGTGCTTGGTAGCGCGATCTTCGCGTCGAGGTGCATGGATCCTCCGTATGGAAATGAGTTGCGAGACGGTCAGCTGGACTGGGCAACTGGACACATATCCGCCACGCTGGTCTCCCTCATGGCGTGCGGAAACCTCCGCCACTTCGCCCGAGTTGGGGATCCGTTTCCTTTATCTGGGTGGTGTGGAATGGAACGGAGTGCTGTTCCGCGGATGCGTCACGGCGCAGAGCGTTTGCCATCGAAGCTTGCTATGACTGACTGCGGGAAGAAGCTGACCGAGCCATCAGTGCTCTCTATCCAGTCTTTCCCGAGTGTAGGCTTTAGCGATGACAATACGTCCCACGATCCCGACGGCGACCGTGATCATGCCCGCGGGCAATCACACTGCCCCAGTGAAGGACTGTTGCGTTGCGGTCGAGTGTAGTACTGTAGCATGTCCTAGAAGTTCTAGGACATGCTGTTCTAGTAGAACAGCTTCCCATGGACATAGGAGCTCTCCTCACAAAACTGCAGTTCCCCACGTACTACTTACTACACACGCAAACGGAGCAAACCTCTCGCACCCGGCATTGCTCGTGGGCGCTTGGGTGGCCCCCTGGCCACGAAATGGTGAGGCATCCGATGGGACATCACGCGCGTCGCGTTGGGATGCGCGCGATCCGCGAGGTGCTGTCACATCCGCGCAGCCCCCCCCCCACCGGAGACACGCCGCCACGAAACCAGAGCCAGCGCGGACGCGCGATCCGCAAAGCAGGCTGCGCGTCGTCGTTCTCAGGTCCCCACACGTCAACAAAAGATCCCAACACCCGCCCGGTCTGCTCGAACTGACACGCGACCGAAGGGAGATGGGCTGTAGCCATGTTGGTCGTTCTCAGAACCAACGGCCAAAGATCGGTTTTAGAGGGACCCGCCCCCCCATCCCTCGTTGGCCACCCCAAGTCCCGTGTTGGCGACCTTGTTTTCGGGACCACTTACTGTACCTAGTTTACGGTACAATTGGTGCACCGTACTGTATACGACTTGAATACAGGACCCATCCCCACATGGGCGCTCGAAGCTGAAACTGATACAAACTGCCCCGGCCGTGGGTTCGACACCACCGCCGGCTCGGACGCGCGCTTCCCCTCCGTCGGCGCCGCATGGACGCGTCTGCCGCGCCCGCCAGCCGCGCGGCGCTGCCGGCGGCCGTCTCGATGCGCGTGGCGTCGTCCGCGCTCTCGAACGAGCCGTCGGGCGCCGCCGGAGGCGCCGGAACGGCCACGGAGGAGACCATGAAGCAGACGCTCGCGCGCGACAAGGCGGCGATGAAGCTGCTGCCGATCCTGTGGGAGGGCTACGTGCGCCGCAAGGGCGACTGGCTGCCGCGCTGGGAGGAGCTGTACGCGACCGTGGACGGCCGCTGGCTGCGCTTCTACGAGTCCAAGGCCAAGTTCCTCGAGGCGCAGGCCGCCGACGAGAAGAGCGTGCGCGTGCGCGCGCCCATCGGCTCGCCGCCGCACGCCGCCGCGCGGCACCGCACCGCGCCCAGCGCCGCGAACCAGAGCCAGCGCAGCGCCACGTTCCACGGCGCGCCGGTCCCGGCCACGGCCACGGCGCCGCTGTCGGCGTCCTCGTCTTCCAACGTATTGGGCAAGAGCGACTCGACCAAGTCCAAGAACCCGCTCGCGTCCGGGAACACGTCCACCGTGGGTGACAAGAAACACTACCTCACGGTCACAGCCGTGGCCAAGGAGCACGCCGGGCGCGCGCACGGGCTCGCGGTCTCGGTGGCCGAGCGCAAGCACCCGATCCACTTGGCCGTGGAGACCGAGATCGAGCGCGTGGTGTGGCTCCACCTGCTCACGGCCGCGCTCGAACAGCACAAGGAACTCAGTAAGCCCAAGCACCAGCCGCCTAAGGGCGCCAAGGACCAGGGCCAGCCGCTCGCGCATGCCACACTCGCGCAGGCCGCGCTGTGGCGGCTGCTGCCACCGGGCGTGATCACGCGCACGCTGCTGGGCGCGCCGATCGTGGTCAACCTCGTGCAGTTTTACGACGCTTGGGGCTGGATCCAGGGTCGCAAGGGCAACTTTGCCGACTTGCTGCCATGCCTCCACCCGAATGTCACGATCTCGAGCAACTACCCGCCGTCCGTGCCCGTCGCGGGCGAGTACCGCGGCCGCGCCGGTGCGCTCTGCTACTTCACGGACATGCACGCCGGCATGGACGTCTCGCAGTACAGCATCGACCACATGGCCCGCAGCGGCGACCTCGCGGTCGTCACTGGCTGGGAAACCGTGCGCAACAGCGCCAACGGCCGCAAGTTCCGCCACCTCTGGAAGCACGAGCTGCGCTTCGAGGCGGACGGCCGCATCTCGCACATCAATATCATCGCCGACAAGGTGGCCGCGTCGGTCGCGTTCGCCGTGCAGACCGAGGGCCCGTCGCTCGAGCTCCCACACGAGCAGGAAGAGAGCCTCGCTACGTGTCCGCCCGGTGAGATCCGCGTCGTGTGCATCAGCGGACAGCAGTTGCGCAAGAAGAAGCTGCTCTCGAGCTCGGCCGACATCAAGGTCGTGATCGGGCTCAACGGCTTCCCGCACTTGACGCTCAAGGCCACCATGTCGCACAAGTCGCTCGTCCAGAACGGCTCGAGCCGTGTGTATGCCACAAGTCTCACCAAAACGAGCACCGGGCCTAACCCGCTGTGGGCTGAGACGCTAGGTATCCAGTATTCCGGCGCGGTTCCTGGCACGAGCACCTGCCTATTTGTTGAGGTGTGGCAGATGAGCATGATCGGAGACGAGCTCATCGGATGCACCAAGGTCAATCTCGCGCAGCATCTCGTGCTCTCGACGGGCACCGAAGAAGAGATGGCGTCGTGCGCGATTCCCAAGTGGTACGAGCTGCGCAAGCCCGAGATATTCGCGTCCTCATCGGGCGGCGCGTCCTCGCCAAGCAAACGCAGCTCGATTGCAATGAGTTCGACGGATCTCGAGGGTGGAGATGAGCACTCGTGCGGCAGGATACAGCTGAGCATCAGCTTCTTACCTTACACGGAGGAGCTCGAGGTCACTGAAGACGAAGAGGGTATGGTTACGCACGTCGCGCGCACGCCGCGGCACCGCAAGAGCTTTGATCGATTACTCGCGCTTCACGAAGAGACGGAGGCCAAACAAAAAGTCGAGCTGGAGAAGCGCTCGTCGTCCTCATCGGCCCTTTCCACGAGTGCTAACCGAGGCACAGACGAGTCGTCAGGGCGCCCCCAGCGCTCTTCTGAAAAGACGTCTTCCTCGCGAAGACCTGGTACTACGACCGCGTCAGCGACGTCATCGTCCGATGATGCCAGTGGATCCTCTCAGCCTGGGCAGGCGATCGTGCCGCAGGAAATGTACACGTTCACGGTGGCGTCGACCAAGTTCCGCGTGTACACGCGGTACCAGCTCATCCGCGCGATCGGCCACGGCGCATACGGCGTCGTGATCGCCGCGAGCGACCAGATCACGGGCAACTCGGTCGCGATCAAGAACATCCCCAAGACGTTCGATGACCTCGTGGACGCCAAGCGCATCGTGCGCGAGATCCGGCTAATGCGGCACCTCACGCACCCGAACGTGGTCACTGTCATCGATCTCATGCGGCCGCCGTCGCTGCAGACGTTTGACGACACGTACATCGTCACGGACCTCATGGAGACCGACCTGCACCGCGTGATCAACTCGCAGGAGGTGCTCTCGCCCGACCACATCGCGTACATCACCTACCAGATGCTCTGCGGGCTGCGCTACATCCACTCGGCCAAGATCATCCACCGGGACATCAAGCCGTCTAACATCCTCATCAATCGCGACTGTCTCGTCAAGATCTGCGACTTTGGGCTCGCGCGCGGCATTGACGTGCCTGAGGGCGAGAAGACCATGGAGCAGGCGCTGACCGAGTACGTCGTCACGCGCTGGTACCGTTCGCCCGAGCTGCTGCTCGCGAGCAAATACTCGCCGGCGATTGACGTCTGGTCGGTAGGCTGCATCCTCGTGGAGATGTTTACGCGCAAGCCGCTCTTCCCGGGCCATGACCACGTGCACCAGCTCAACCTCATTTTGCAGCTCGTGGGCTCGCCGGCGACGCCGGACGACATGGGCTTCATCACAAACGCCAAGGCCAAGCGCTGGATGCTCAAGCAGACCAAGCACGCGCGCAAGCCGTTCGCGAGTGTGTGCGCCGGCGCGCCACCCGAGGCGCTTGATTTGATCACCAAGCTGCTCGAATTTGATCCGCGCAAGCGCATCTCGGTGGACGACGCGATCGCGCACCCGTTTCTTGCAGCCTACCGCAAGGACGAGATGGAGGCCACGGCCACCCAGCCCTTCGACTTCTCGTTTGAGATCGAGAACGGCGTGAAAAAGAACCTGGACAAGGACACGCTTCGGCGGCTCATCTTTGAAGATGTGTGCCACTTCCACCCGGAGGCACAGGAGGAGCTCGACGCGTTCGTGCGCGACCAGCAGCGGCTCCAGGAAGTGGAGGCGCAAGAGCGCGAGCGGCAGCAGCAGATCGAGATGTCCCCGCGGAACGCACGCGCCGGCATCGCATAGTCCGTGCCCCCATGTTTGTCAGCACAACAAAACAACACGGCCTCGTAGAGTAGAGATATTGAGAGCGAGAGACAGAGAGAGAGACAGAGAGTGAACCAAGTAGCGATATACTGCTTAGAAGGAATGTAGAAACATGGACCGAATGTGTGTTCGACATGGTGATGATGAAGAGAATCAAAGGTGTGGAAGCGGGTGTGGGCTTGAATGAAGCGATTCAACAAAGAGAAGATCAAAGTTAGCATTTGCGTTTGGATACCGTAGCTGTTCGACAACGTGCTCACGAGTGACGGCGTATCTTGAGCTTGGGTCGCTCTGTGGGCCGCTGGGAACGCGCCGCTCGAGTCGGAAACACGTCAAAGTGGCCGTTCGTGTGTACCAGCACGACAGGGCTGTCGTTGTTGTCCTTGAAAGCGACGCGAAACAGGCGCTGTGCCTCAACAGTGGAAAGAGTCCCCGCCTCACAGACCGTCGCACCCGCTTGAAAGGCATACCGTTGCACCTGCGTGGTATCGTCGGCGTCGTTAATCACGAAAATCGGCTGTTCAGCGACTTTAGCGAGCGCGCGAAGCTGCGGCGGCTGACACCAGTCGGGGCGCGGCGGTGGGAGGGCTACGCACGGGCAACACCGAATCGCTCTGTAGAGGCGACGAATGGTGCCTGTAACACTCTCCCGAGTGGCGAGCTCGTCATCGTTGGCAATATCTTTCAGGTCGAGAATGCCGGCGTCGATTTCGGCGCTCAAGCTCTCGAGCGCTACGTCCATGACCTTGCTCTTGAGTTTCATAACATCATAGTTCGATATATCAACGGTTGCATCAGTGGATGTTGCCGTGAGGAACGCGCGGTAGAGAGATTTCCCGTCCGCGGCGATGCGCGTCACGTCGCACTTGAACAGCGCCGCCCAGTGCGACAGCGGTACAGGATGGTCGTTCTCGCCGCCGTTTGCCAGCTCACGGGGCCGCTTCCCGCGTGTGGTGGGTGGTGGATTCGATTCTGGTTGAGGAGTTGCTGAGTTGGCTCCTCCTTGTGCAGGAACATTCGTTGGTGATTGCGGCTCTGTCACTTGATTTTGGGTCCGCTGCTCGTCTTTGACAGCCACAGGGGATACTTCACTCGGCTCAGTATTGCCATCCGCGGCTTCTTCCTCGTCACGCACGGCAAGCAACGCGTCGAGTCGATTCAGTTCCTCGATGGCTTCTTTGTACAGCGCGTTCAGAAATGTCTTTGTCAGCGTGATCATCTCTTGCCCGTCCTGTCGCACCGAAGTGGTCTCCGTGAAGAGCTTCCGAGACATCGATACTTGGATCGTCTTGCGCAAGTGTGGCTCGAACTTGGCCTTCTTGAACGCCAACTCGCGCAGCTGCTCCGACCGCATAAACCACTCGAGTTTCCTGCACTGTGAGCACATGACCTGGACCGGCCTCCACCCGTGAGAATGACAGCAGGTCACTGTGTCCTGGTAGGATACGTGACGGATGGGTTCGAGCTTGGCGTGCAGCTCACGACGAAAGTTAGCGACCAAATCTCGCATGACAGTGGGGAGTTCCTGCACGTTGTTGCACGTCGCCTCGACAAGTCGTCGTAATGCCGGGCCGACGACACAGACAAGCTTGTGCGGGTCTGGGGACGTGAGATACGGCACCAGCGTACGCGGGGACGTGGCCCACGCGAGCGCCAGAATGCGCGTGTACTCCTCGGGCGTTGGCGTTTTTGATGAGAGACGCAAGCAGCGGACGCTGGCCTTCAAGGCCTCTCGAGAGGGTTCGTGAGTGAACGGCTTCACATCGATCACTCCAAGCAGCGAGGTGATGCGCTCCGTATCCGTCTCGCTGTGGAGAGCCGACGCCACCAGGTTGATAAAGTCCCGCGCGAGCGACCTCATCGACGGGCCAGCACGCTGCCAAGCGTCACGCACCTTTACCATGGCGGCAACGACGTCGTCACGCTCAAATGCACCCAGGATCTCCCGCAAGATCGGTTCAAAGGCCATCGACGAGCAACACACGAGCATATCCTGAAGCGACTGGAGCTCACCAAGGCGATGCAAGGCGGACAGCACGGCCTCGCGCAGTAACCGCCTAAGTGAAGGGAGAGCCTCTGCCACATGCGCAAACTCCGCGGACGCCTCTCGTGCAAGGTGCTTGTGCGAATCGACCAGCGTCGCCCACCACTCGAGCGCGGCTGTAGGATCCCCCGCGTATCGAACTTGGAAGAACAGCCTGCGGGGGAACATGACGAGCGCTGCCGACATGCCTTGGCTGTAAATCGTACGACTATCGTCGACTGGTGGGGGGAGCACAACCTCGGAGGCTCTACCTCCAATCACAGACCACCACCCACACGATCCTGCGCACGCAATGTCCGCGGGTTCGAACGTACCGCCTGCCACAGCATCCTCTTGTAAAGGGCTCCATGGACCGCAAAGCTGCACCGGCCGGGAGTCAAAGTACGAAGATTCCTTGGGGTCCAGGTTGCGGGATTGACGCCAGCGCGGCCGGGTGCACGTTGCTCCGCATATGTACAGACGAAACGCCCCATCAGTGGCTTGACAGAATGCCTCGAGGCTTCGGGCCACGCGGGCGTCTTCTTCGCTAAGTTTGTCAAACGACAGCGGCGATGTCGAGTATTCGCTTTGGAGCACACACACCAGTTTCCTCTCGGAGCGGCTACAGCGTCTCCAGTCGCGATCCGTTGGTGTAGTTGCCTCGTCCAGATCGTCGGCAAAGAACCCAGTTAGTGCGTCGCGTAGTCGATAGTCCGACTCGTGGTTCCAACCATACGTTGGCAAGCTGGCCGACGCGTTGACGACGAGCAGATCGTACTCCAGGCACAACAAGTAGCCGCGTCGAATTGGACGAACTTCAAACGCACACTCCCGAAAGAACACGCCGCAGCGTACGGCATACGGGTTAGATCCATCCCCGTTCCACTCGCGTGGTGCGCTTTTCTCCGCAGAGCCTCCAGGTGCGTACGTCACCATGTCACCACCGTCGAAAACACCTTGGAGCACAACGAGTAGCGTCCCCATGGCGCGTGGTGCGACGCTGGCGACGCGCTTGTCTCGCCACCCACGGGCTTCGTACACCACGAGCTTCCTCAGCGATGGAGCCACCTGTGTTTCAGCGCCGACGCCTAGAGTTGGTAACAAGGAAGCCACCGCATCGGCCACAAACTTTCGCCAGGCTGCGCTCGAAAGGCTGACGCGAGTCGCCGAAATCGACCACGCGCCGTCGGACTGGCTGGCGCCTGATGCCATACAGGAGGAGACAAGAACATCGGCGGTCGCATCGATCAGCGGGATAGGAAGCGCGCCGATGCCGTTTACAACAATCGATGGCAGCGGAGACCGCGTCCATTCCTTGGTGGCGAAGAAATCGCCTCGTGGCTCCGCTTGGTCGATCGCAGAGGCCACCGCCGCCAAGGGCGCGTCAGCACACTCGCTTGTTAGCTGGTTCGTGTTGCTATCTTGCTCCTCGTCGTCCGTAACGTCGCTGTAGCTGAGAGGACAATAGCGATCGTACACCGAGTCGCTCATGATCCCGTTGCTACGAAAGTAAACGGGATAGAATTCACCGGCAACGGGTGGATAGTTTTTGACGTTGAGAACAAACGCTGGGACAAGGCGAAGAGAGAAAGTCCGACCGAGAACAAGGCGAAGAGAGAAAGTCCGACCGAGAACTAGCATTCTCTCACTTCACGCGAACCCAGGATGAATAGTCCCTTCGACAGCGAGCCAAGCGCACGCCCCTCCGGCTGGCGCTATACGCCGTGTCTGAAGGCAGTCTCGGCCGCTGTCGAGCGCATTGTACCGCCGGGAGAGTGCTTCGTGTCCGGCGCCGTCCACTCATTCCCTCCGCCCGGGCTCCGACTCCCGAGCTTTGGAGAAGTACCGCTGCCCGTCACGGATTTTGTCGTACGGGTGATCTCCCAGAGAGCGGCGTTGCGGACGGGTAGTAGCCGAGGGGTACCTCTGCTTGCACCGCACGAGTTTTGCACCTTGAACCCAGCGTGGCCCGCCTTCCTGTCGGAGCTCGTCGATGCCTCTCGGATCCGACTCGGCATTTCGCCCACGATGGCGCTCACGATCCAGGCGAGGAGCTTCCACGTGAACGCCCTGAGCGCCATCGACATATGTCCTACAACGTCAAACGCCGATGCGCGTTCCTTCGGCACACTCGCTATCATCTTGCCCGGAGTTTTTGATGGCGGCGAGATCACAGCGCGTGGGGCACATGGTGAAGTGAACGTCTATGTCTGGCGACCGGGCTCGGAAGATGGTGCCGCGATCAAGTATGCCGTCTTCAATAATACCACGTGTCTCGCGTTGGGGTCGCTCACGAACGGCTGCGTCGCTTGCTTGGCCTATGATCTCATCGCCGCCGATGCAGATGATATACCAGACTTGCATGCCCAGAAGATACGGTTTGAAAAGCTCCGTGAAGCGCTGGTCGCATTGCTTGAACGAAATTCGGCTCTGGACTCGTCTGTTTCCGCGCGCATACCGAGTTGGGCGCGCTCTCCAGAGCGGGGCTCGCCAGATTCCCCCACGAGCATCAGGTCGATGGGCGATCAGGAATTGTCTCGCGCGACCAAGTACGTCCATGCTCTCAGCGACAGGTACACGAGTGAGCTGCTCTCATTTGCGCATGTGAGCGGCGGCGACATGCTCGTAGCCGCGAGTCTCGCGCGCTTCTGTGAGGACAGCCAAGGCGCGTTCACGCTGTTGTTATGCCGGTTCAAGTACCGCGTTGGGTGGTGCGGACGCTCGCTCGATCCTGTCACTGAATCTGTCTGCCTGACGGAGTGGGTCGAGTACAGCCCAGCGAACACGCCTGCAGAGGTGACGAAGCTGCTCGAAGCACAGAAATTGGCCGCCGTCATCCACGCCGAGGTGGCGCCCATCGGGTTCTTCGAAAGGCTGCTACTCGGCAGCGGCAGCTACTCCTCGGCGGCGCTCGTCGTGGTCCCGCTCGAGACCAAGCTCGTGATAACGTTTGCGGCCCATCCGGCCAAGGCGCTTGCAGAGTGGACTTTGCTCGCGGACACCAATCCCATCATGGCGAAGCGGCTGGCGGTGGCATTCGGAGACGCTCCGCAGCAATGGTCGATCGTGACGCCGACAGGCGAGGCCGTGCTGGACGCGGTGGCGCGCCTGGGCTGTTCGGTGACGCTTCGTTGGATACTGTGGAGCTGTCAAGAAGTCGAGTTTCAGCCACGATTGCGCAATGTTGTCGCGGCTTGTGCTGCGGACTGGACGGCGGCTGTCGCGACACTGGACGAGGTGTGCAAGCAGTGGAAGCCCAGCAACAGCAACACTGTCAGCCTCGTGGCCTCGACGCTGGACGGCGTCACCGACGGGGCCGTGATCACTGAGCTGCTCGACGCCGTCCAGATCACACCGAGCTCCTATTGTGAACTGGACCGGGAAGTACGGAGCTCGCATCCAACAGCAGAGGCGTACGCGCGCATCCTCCACCTCGCCCACTCCGTCTCCGCCGCTCGACTGGAAACCCACATCCAGACCGGGGACGATACAACGGCGCTCGTGGATTGCGTGGCGCCGGCGCTTCGACAGGTCCTCGCGCTGGTGCCACGCGTCAACGAGCTCCGCGGCGTCGCGCAGTCGGTTCTTGACAGGCTCCACGCGCACGTGAAGGAGTTGATCTGCCGGGAGTTTGAGTTCGGGCGCCTGCGTTGCCACGACGGATACGAGAGTCCATCGTGGTCGCAGATCGGTTGCAGCGTGTGTGACAAACTGCGCGGCTTCATCAAAGACACGGACGCGCGGGAGATGACGCTGAGCGCGCACAAAGTCGCCCACGCGGAGGAGAGCCTGCGCGCGTCGCGTTTCCTGGACCGGATCACGATCACGCCCGCGACGGCGCCGCGAGGCCACCGCGGCGAGAAGGCCGTGCTGCGGAAGACTAGTCGCGCGGCCGAGTGTGGGCGCGCCGAGGCCGAGGCGCGCGCTCTCGAGAAGCTGCTCGCGGGCTTCTCGCAGCCGGAGTCAGTCGTCGAGTGCGCTCTCTAATTTCTGCGGCGTATTTCCACATCATGACCAATGAAATAATGCAAAACTGATTTTCGCCAATCGGACGACGTGGTCTCTAATCCGAGTGGATTGGATACTCTGAAGAAAACGTCGAGTTCGCTTGGGGACGCAGCGCGCCACGCGCCGCCGGTGCGGTTTCCGTCGTTCCGCCCCCCAGAGAGAGATCTCCTCCGACGTTTTTGAGACCTACGTACGTACCAATGTGCAGCGCATATCCACCAACCGAGGGCCTTCAATGCCGAACTTGGCGAAGGTAATCTGCCAATCCCACCCACACCACTTCAACGCGGCATCCGACACGCGCCACACTGGGCCGCGCCCACGAACAACAAACATGCTTCCATTCAAAGCACCACGAAAACGCAAGTGGTCTGCCTTGTGGGAATCTAACGGACAGGCATGCAGACACAGAGAACGCCGGACGCGTGTCACTCTCCGCGGCGTCGCTTCCGCGCGCGATCGCACCGGACGATCGCGTCAAAGTGGGCCTCGCTGTGCGTGAGCACGAGCACGATCGGCAGCTGGGGCTTCGCCGCCGCCTCACGAAAGACATGCTCGGCGTCCGCCATCGAGAGCGATTCGACCCGACCGCACGAATCTGTCGCCCCGTGCGTGTAGCGCTGGACCGCCGTCCAGTCTCCACAGTCGTCGATGACGTAGATCGCGGACCCGGCGATCTTTGCGAGCCCGCGCAGCTGCACCGGCCGGCCCCAGTGGTTCCTCGGCGCTGGCGCCTTGAACTCACTATTTCGAATCGAACTGTAGTGGTGGCGAATCGCGTCTACAACTTCCCCGCGCGACGCGGTCGTGCTGACTTGGAGCTCGAGGTTCCGCGCCTCCTTTTCTGGCTCGAGCTCGCCCGCGTCGACTTCGGCGTTGAGGCTGCTGAGCACATTGTCCATGACCTCGTTCTTCAGCATCACAACTTGCCGGACAGTAGTCTTGCGCGACTTCGGCCTTGTCGTCGCGACCAGGTAAGCGCGGTAGAGGCAGTAGCCATCGCCAGCTACGCGCTCTACATCGGCTTGGAGCAGCGTGGTCCAGTGCGATAGTGGCACAGGAGGCGTCGGAGCTGGCGCACCACCAACGAACACGACGTCGTCGCTATCGCTATCTTCTCCAACGCTCGAGTGCATATCAATACCTTCCATTGACGTCCCTGTCGCCGTCGGCGGAACCACCTCCATGTTAGTAGTGAGGTCAACAGTGGCAATCGGCTCCGTCGAGGCGGACGCGTGGGGTTCGTCGTTCGGCGACGAGTCTGGCGGCGACAGCATCGGCACATCCACGTCATTGCCGTTGTCAGCACGAGTCGCGTCGTGTGGGCTCGTCATGCCGTCCGAACGATCCGGCTCATCGTCCTCCTGGATGTTTGTAGCTGCTATATAGCTTCTCATGATCGACTCTACGGTCGTCTCCTCAAGCAGCTCCGCATCGGAGTGCGGATCCGGGACAACGGCTGGTGGAGTGCGTGACTGTATCGACGATCGCGAGACCTCTGGCGGCGTATATGGGTGCGACCGCGGCGGCGGGGAATGCGTTTCCGTCTTGGTTTCCTCATCTTCGTTCATGGGCGTCACAACATCGCCGATGTGGTCTTGCTCCTCGCGTTGCCATCGGGAAGCACCAGGCTGCTCGCCTCGACATACACCTGAGTCAACGTTTTCCTCATGAAGCCGTGGGGAGAAGCCAGTTGTCTGCGGCTCACTCGCTTGCTCATCCTCTTCCACCGACATGCTACGCTTCACCGCGCGGCTTGACTTCATTTCATTGCTCGTGGGTGCCATTTCCACGTCGATATCCGCTTGAGGGGCTGCGACGTTCTGCTCCATCTGGGTTGACATGGAGCCATCACCAACGCCGCGTTGAGAGATCTCGTTTCGCGGAGGAATCAACCCCGAGCACGCGACGTCGGCAGTTAACGGGGCGAGTTGGTCACGCCCGCGCACTAGCAGCTTGTCGAGTTGAGTTATCGCGTCCTGCGCAGCCAGATAGAGTTTGTTTTTGTAGCGTTTCTGCAACGTGACGCGCGGTGGCCAGTCTTGTGGGGATGTCGAAACCGTCGTAAACAAACCAGTTAAGCCAGACGCTCGAATCACCTCACGTAAATGAGGGTCAAACTTGTCTAGCTTGAACTTCTCGTGTGTGTCGTCTGATCGCATAAAAGCGCGCAGCTTCTCGCACGACCAGCACAAACGGTTTGCGGACTGCGCCTTGGCATCATCACAGACCACTTCGCGCATGTAACACACAGTCCAGATGCTCCCCAATTGGGAAGAAAGATCCCTGCGGAAAGCGACGACCGCATCCTGTATTGCTGCTGGAAGTGGGCCAGCCGCGTCACACTCCGACTCGATAAACAGCATCAACGCCGGAAACAAAACGTAGACAGCCAGACGGACATCCACAAAACGCACACACCGCCGCAATTTGTCTCCCGAGATTCGCGACGCAAGTACGAGAATGCGTGCGTACTCTTCTGCTGTCGTCTCCCCCCGGAAATCAAGTCCGTGAGTCCCATTGGAGGCTGTCAACCGGCAGTCACCACTACCAAGCCGCTGTTGCATGAGCGGATTGACGGAGCTGGCGCTATTCCACATAAGAGAGCAGACGCCGTTGAGCAGAGCCTCGATGAAACCAGGCTCTGTCACGTCGTGCAATACCGACGCTATCAGGTTTATGAAGTTCCGGGTGGTGCGTTCCAAGAACTCATCTCCGTGCTTTTGCCACGCTAAACGCACATCGCGTACTGTCTTGACGACCGCAGGCCACGGAAAACGTCCAAACAAATCGCGCAGCGTGGGATCGAACGCCACGTGCGTGCAGCATGCGAGCAGATCTGCCAATGGCTTCAGTTCGCCGAGGCGCCGCAACCCATACATGGCAGCACACGTGAGGCCGCGCTTGAGATCGTACCGCACTTTCGCTCGATCCTGTGAGGCCTCGGCAAACGCCGCTGCCGCCTGGCGGGCGTGGTTCTTGTCCAGCTCGACCAAGGTTGCCCACCACTCGAGCGCTTCAACGTGGTCGCTCGCATACCGCGCTTGATATACGAGCTTAAGCGGCAAGACTACGAGTACCGCTGTGCGGTACAACTCTGACACGCCGACGCACTCGAAGCCATCCTCGTAAACGTGGTACTCGTCAAACTCCTCACCGAGACTATGCTTGGTCAAGAATCTTGTTGGCACGACTTCCGACTTTTGATCCTCTGATACTTCATGAATTAACGGGAGAGAGCCGAAGTCCGCTAGCTTGAGATCACCGGCGTCGACCACGTCGTTGTCGACCACTGGTACCCATGGCTCACGAAGCTCCGCACTCTGAGGGCCACTGGCTGTGAACCGTAGCTCGATTCTGCACAAATAAATTCGAAACGCACCACCTCTGTCGCGGCAGAACTTGGTGAGGCTTCGGGCCACACGAGCGTCCTTCTCGCTTAGAAAGTCGACCGAGAGCGTTGGAGACTTGAACTTCTCTTGCAGAACAAACACGAGCCTCCTCTCCGATAAAATCCCGGTGCTGCGCACGTCGTCGGCGAAGTATTCTTCCAGGGCACGTTCGAGACGACCGTATAGTGCATGATTCAATCCATACGTCGGAAGGCTCACCGAGGAGTTCGAGAGGACGAGGTCGTATCGCATAAGCAGCATGTACTCGCTTTGAATAGGCTCCACTTCGTACGTCGAATCGCGAAAGAACACACCACAACGCACGCAGAAGGAATCCGCTTGGTCAAAATACCATCGCCGAGTCTTGCCTGTTCCGGGAAATTAGGCAGTCGGCTCACGAACGATCACGTTGCCACCAGTGAAGGAGCCGACGAGGACCACGAGCATCGTACCCATCGCACGGGCCCCGACATTCGCTAACGCTTCGGACCGGTGCCCTCCAGCTTCAAAAAGCACGATCTCACGGAGTTCCGGGTCGACATGCGTACTGGTCGGGAGACCAAGCTCTGGCAGCACTTCGTTGGTAGCGTGTCGAATGAACTCGTGCCAATCGTCGCCTTGAAAGAAGCAAACCTCACTAACTGGGACAGCCCACGCGCTCGGCACGGCTTGGTCAACTGATGTGCGTGAGGAGACGAGCATCTTGATCGTCGAGTCAATGAGCGGAAGCGGGTCGTTGAATTCGCCGTTAACAATGACCGCCAGAAGCGGGTACGCAGGCCATGCTCTTGTGGCAAGAAAGTCCCCGGGTAACTCCGCGTGCTCGATAGCGGACGACACAGCGCGCATGGTGGCTTCCGCGCGTGCTTGGATGGTGTTGTCGTCGGGTGAAGCGAAGCTCATATTCACTCAACTGTGCGGAAATGACTGACGGTTCCTTGGATCAGAGAGGTTGGTGGTCTCTATCAATCACGTGAACACGGTCTCTCAATGTACCACTGCCGCCCCGTCCCAGCCACAACTCCACTACGAAGAAAAACCCTGCCTGCATCTTCAGATTAGCGCGATGCAGCGCGGGTGCTACAGAACGTACGAAAGGGGCCTTCGGGAAGTCGACAGCGCGCTGAAGGGCGTTACACCTCCAGGGTCTCATTTCGCCCGCGGCACGGTGCGTTGGTTCACAACACCTGGGTTGAACGTGGCCACGTTGGGTAGCGTGTCATGCCCGATTAGTCACCGTGTGCGGCAGCAGATCATGGAGAGAGCCGGACCGGGAGCCAAACTGTCGGCACAACAGTTTTTGTGCACGAACCCAATGTGGGCAGCCTTCATGTCCAATCTTGTCGAGAGAAGTCGAATCGAGCTCGACGTTTCCGCCGGCGTGACACTGATACCACGTCTTCAGTGGATGCTTTTGAACGACCTCGGATCCGTGGCCGGCGGCCTGCAACCGCTCAACCGAAGAAGTGTTGCCACTTTGGTGGTCGCGCTGCCAAGCGTTTTTGAAGGCGGCTTTGAAGGTGGTGACTTGCTTGTTTGGAACCCAGCGCAAAGCGCTGGACCTCACGTCTGGACTCCGGCAGCGGAGAACCCGAGGTGGCTCAAGTACGCGCTTTTCCGTAACACGTGCCGTCTGAAGTCACTGCCGGTCACGCGAGGGTACTGTGTCTTCTTGACGTACGAGATCATCACACCCGACGCTCGCAGCGTCAGCAGCGTGGCGGATTTGCGTTCGAACCGGTGGCGATTCAACACACTGAAGAACGTACTAGCCGATTACTTTGGTGGCAACACGGCGACCATAGGCGAGCGCCGCAGGCCTGGTGATTCGCCACCTCGACCGGACTCGCGTCCCAAGATGCTCATGTACATCTTGGCCGAACAGTACTGGATGAACCACCTTTCATTCCAGTCGTTGAGCTCGAACGACAAGCTACTTGCAGCATGTCTGAAGAAGGTCTGCGATGAGAGCAATGGCGCACTTTCACTCTTACTCTGCCGGATCGAGTACTCCAAAGAGCTCGACGGCAAACTGCACCCGGAAAATGACCGCGTGCTCGTCAAGGCGTCTGTCGCGCATGGAGAAGGAGTTGAAATGCCGGTGGATGACGACAACAAACGTAGCTGGTACTACGAAGACGAAAATGCGGTGTGTGCCAGAATCGTCGCGGAAGTCGTACCGGTTGGCTTCTTCGATAATCCTGATCTTCCATTCAACATGAGCGAACTACACAGCAGACCCACTGACGACAAAGATGACGTGTCCAAGACATACCGCTCCGCCGCACTCGTCCTGGCGCCACCGTTACTGAAGCTTGATCTTCAGTTCCGATCCGCCCCAACAAGAGCGCTAGAACAGTGGACACTGCTCGGGCCTCGGGACGCCGAATTGGCGATTAATGCTGCGGACGTATTTGGAAGGCACCCGAGGCGGTGGTCGATGACAACGACCGAAGGTGTTGCCGTCTTGGACACGATCAAGAGACTGGGCAACCCTGAGGTGCTGAAGGCAATTTTGAGAAGCTGCGAGATGATCGAGTTCCAGCCCAAGTTGCGGGAGGTGGTCGAGCGTTTTTACTGGCCAGAAACTCTGAGCAACGTCCAGGAGATATGTGCCGAGCGGAAGCGCAATGAGAAAAGCATTGTGAACCTCGTGACGTCGATCCTCGATGGCGAGACTGACACCAAGCGAATCGTTCCTCTCCTCGCGCTCATTCCTCTGGATGGTATCTTCGCTGGAGTGGAAGAGTATATGCGCTTGCTTCAACTCGCTAACCGAGTGTCGGGGGACCGCCTGAATGCTTTCCTGGAGACCAAATCCCAAATCCGATTGTTTTTCCTCGTGGCACCTGCTCTACGAGCTCTTGCCTTGCAGCATTCTTCTCCACCATGCCCGGAGAGCATTGGGGTGGCTCTGCGACGTGTGCTTGAAGCTGTGAATGCGCACATCGACATTGATTTCCACTCGAATTTCACGGTAGCTCGCGTGTATTGCCCTGATCGGGACTCGACGGGTGTGAGATGTCGGGTCTGCGAGAAAGTCGCCCGATTCGTCCGCTCGAAAGATCGTTTTGAGCTCACGCTCAATGCGTACAAATTGGATCACGTCTTCAAGAGCTCGGAAATGTCTTTCTTGAAAAAAAACATCGAAATCACCTGTCCAGCGCCTTCAAATCACAAGAAAGCAACGCTGAAGAAAGTTTGCACCGACACCTTCTACGTCCGCGGATGTGATGAACGCCAAGCCCTTCAAGACGTACTGATGCAACTGTTCCCATCGTTGTGACGCGGTTTTCTGCAGTGTCAAGATCCGCCGATCCCGCTTGACGACCTCTGTCTTTTGTATCTCGTGATGGTCCTTGTTCTTCAGCCATGTCAACTTCGATATCGAGTACCTCCTTGGTGTTGTCCGATGAAATGAGTTGTTTCCAAATGAAGGTTTATCCTACTGGCAGTGAGTTGGTGTTCTTTCATCTCGTGCGCCGTTTGCTCCGATGTCACGAAGAGTGATTGCTATCACAGTCGGCGGTGTCAATTGGGCGACGCTTCATCCCCATGGTTGGACTATGCACACACCATGATGGTCCTTTCGCTCCGAACACTTCAGAGTCCTCCTGCGAGACCAACACAGATCTCACTAATCACATGGTCACGACGCCAATCGATCAAACCGTGTCAGATCAAACCAGGCCGAAAGCACCTCTCGTTTGCGATCGCATTCTGTTCTCGGATACCGCTTAACCGTCTATAATCGACTGCCCACGACGCCGATCGCCGTGCACGCGGCTGCGACCGCGAGTGCGCGCTTGAGTGCCTGTTGCGGGTGGCGGTGCGCAAACAAAAACACGTCGCCGAGCCGGCGCGACTGGAAATGCGGCGCTACGTCAATGTCCATGGGCAGTGGGTTGGCCGCGATTTGGAAGATGTCGGCGACCATGCGCATCGTGAGCCCCCACAGGATGAAATCAAACCGTCCACGCGGCGCCGGGTCCTCGTCGGGCGCCGGGTGGGTCGGCCGCGGCAGGTAGATCGAGCCAAACTGCATGTCGCCGAGCACCGTGCGGATGGCGTTCTTGAGCAGCGGGCGGTCCCGCGTGGCCGGCAGCAGATCCTCGATCGGCCAGATGAACGGCTGGTACCGCACCGGGTTGAACAGCTCCTGGACGTCGACCCAGAACACGTCGGCGACCTCCTTGTCCTGGATCACGGGCACGAACTCGTCGGCGTCGGCGGTCTCGTCGATGAAGAACACTACGAGGCAACTCCTAGTACGTCAGTGGGATGACTACGTCTAGAACCGACCGCCTTGCTCGTGCCGTACCTTCCGTGCCGACAAAGAACGTGCGGATGTGCGTCTGCAGCGTCGGCAACCGACCGATCCAGTGGACATGCCTGTCCACCCACAGGAGCGTGAGAATCCCAATAATTGCAATCATTGTCATCCAACGCGGCATGCTCCATACGGCAGGTTCAGGTCAAGCCCGATCTCCTCCATGGTCTCGCGCGTGGCCGTCTCGAGCGAGGTCTCCCACTGGTCGCTGAGCGCCGCGCCCGCCGCGCCGGCCTGCGCGAGCGCCGGCGCCGGGCTGCTGGGCTTCTTCTGGCGGCGGCCGCCGGGGAACGCCACCTGCCCGCTCCACGTGTCGCGCTCGTTGATGCTGCGCCGGATGAACAGCAGCTCCAGCGTGCGGCGCTCGCGCTCCTTCCAGCGGAAAACGGCCGCCACGGCCGCGCCCTGCGTCGAGCGGGTAAAACGAGCGTTAGAGAGAGAGAGAGAAAAGCGTCAAACGACGGGATCCGCTTCGTACGGGTTCCGGGAGGCGTTGCGCGGGCTTGGCGGCCGCGAGCGCCGCGAGATTCTGGCGCAGCGTCGGCAGCAGCCCGCGCAGCTTGGACGGGTCCAGAAAGTGGCTCATGAGGGCGTCGGGGGCGCGAGAGAGAGCGAGAGCGAGAGCCGATGACGCCAAAATGCCAGGATGCTGACGGGTGGGGGTACGAAAGGATACACTTGTCGCGTAACCTCAAGTGGTACAATGCTCCTATAGAGGGGAGGCGGCAGGAGCGCTAGTATAACGAGAGGAATGCCTGTTGTTCCGAGTTCACCTGCGTTGCAAGGCACCGGGGGCGGGCGGGCGGGTGCAAGACTCGGTGTGTGGGGCGAAGATGGAATCTCGTAATAGGCACCAGTCTCCAGCATTTCGCTCGTGCTTGTTGCGAGGATCGTTAACGTCGAGGGGGAGTCAGTTGTTTGTGGGGTCAAAGTGTCGTGAAGACTAATATGGCAGTTCGCCAAGAGATTTTGGCGTGACGGCGACCTCGATAGGCAGCATCACACACTTCGATCTTCGAACGTATGTCCCCTCGGTATGCCTTGCACATGACATTTGAAGGCGCGACCCATTCTGAAGCCACACCAGCCACCTTGACTGAGTAGTCAATGGACTCCAGCCAAAAATGAGACCTGTATGTGTGGTGAAGTGGCGCCACATTCGCGGTAGCTCCTCGCGCACAGTCATCTAGGCGAGATGACCTACAGCGCAAACTGAGGCTACGGATTGTGCCACGAGCGTGAATCAGCTTTCACACTCAAATCCATTCTCTGCGCACACTCCTCAAGCAACACCCCCCCCCCCCCTCGTAGCCCGCAGAGCAGGTCTCTACAAACGCATAATGGAGATGGGCACGAGCACGAAAATGTTGGG